>LLKO01000006.1:913689-932706 GCA_001513895.1 Graphilbum fragrans | reverse complement strand
GTGTAAGTCTGGGTGTCTTCTGGGGCGTGCGGGCAGCCAGCGTGCATCCCTGAAGTTAGCTACTTACTACTGAGTAAGATACATCCTGCGAGTACCCAGAGTGGCAGTAGTGAGTTGACGTAGTCGCAGCTTCAGTGGCCTCGATTATAGGCAAGGTGCTCGATGCGGACAATGCGCTGGCCAGGAACAGGAGGGGAGCGATGAGCAAGTGAAAGGACCGCCAAAAAGAAATAGAAGACGAAAAACACGGAAAACCAAATCGACGCAGGGTTTGCCCAAATCCCCGAGGAAACGCCAGGGAGCCAGCTTTTGAGGGGGGGGGGTGGTATGTCGTATCTTTAGGGTTTTATTTGAATGTTTTGATTTTTCTTATTTTTATTTTATTATTATTTTCGTTCGGTTACTGCAATGAGAAGGCCTTCGGGAGGCAGCAGGAGCCGGCTCTTCTTCTACGCTCCTTCCTTATTCCCTTTGCTTTTCGTGCCGCCCTGCCTTCTGTACCTACACCTTGCAGCAATTGCACCTTACTCCGGATCTGTGTTTTCTTTGCGCACTGACCGTGAATCCTGTGCACACTACACTACGGCGTCGTATCGGTGCAGCGTATTGCGTATTACAGCTTTGCGGCTTTGCGGCTTTGCGGTTGTGCGGTTGTGCGGTTTTGCAGACTTGCGGCTTTGCGGCTTCGGTTTTGCGGAATGGCAGGTACGACATGACGGCACTACTCCAGTCTTCGTACGGAGTACTCCAGACACAATTACGGAAACTGTACTAATTAGATTCTTACCTCTGCACCTTGCGATGAGCTGCTGTCTAACACTACTGCAGCTGGCGTTGCCTGTTCTGTGCCCTCGTATACGACGTACACTGGAACGCCACCAATGTGGGTTCCTTGTGTGCTGAAAATGCGCTTTTCGCTCCTCAGCTCCTCCACTTCTACCCTGTTCTAGCGGGCCTCCTGTCTCTTAGGCTCGAAGCCGTAAATTGAGTTGTGGCACGAATATGCACCAGACCTGATGCGTTATATATGGCCTATCTGCACTTGCACAATATGTAAGGAGTACTCGTAGTCGTACTCGTAAGATACTACTCCTAAGGCGTATGAGGGAGTTGGCATAAGAGCGTCGTGCAAAATGTGCACCCTGACCAAGCCCCCCTTCTTTTCCCCCCCAATTATCGTCGTGCATTGTCTGCGCGCGGTCTCCTTGTCTACTGCAACGCTGTTTCCACACGGCTGCCCACCTTCCCTTTCGCTCTTCCGAGCCTGAGGCTATGCTGCGTGACGTTTTAACTTTCCGGCACATACGACTACGCATGCACTGCGTATGTATGTACGAGAAGGTATACATGTACTCCGACGTGTACTTGCGCATCCCTACCTACGAGTACGTGTGCAGTGTTTTGTGTTGCAGTGGTTGTACCTCCCAACGCGCCGAAGCGCATCCGTGGCCACTGTAGATCAACACCCCATTCCCTTGTTCTCGCTCCGCTAGGCAACATCCTCCCAGGACTCATCTGCAAGGGTTCTCCCTGGCTATCCGAGCCGCACGCACCCGATGGGCGAGAATCGCCGTCTCTTGTCCCTCACTTGGGTTGCCTTTCTGCTTATTTTCTTCCCTTTTTCTTTCACAGCATTTCGTGCCTGTTTCCCTTTTCGTCACTTCATCTCTTCTTACATATACACTCTCTCTTAATAGCCACCCCCTCCCCAGTCGTCCTCGCGGAAAACGCCGCGAACGAACAGGCTGTTTTGGCCGTGGCTGTATTTCGTATAGACATGCAAGATACCTAGTTGTGCTCCGTATCCCTGTAGCGAGCGAGCAGCGCTTCGTGGGGGATTCACGGAAGCGTTGCCCAAAGAAGGGGGTGTGCGTCAGGTGTACTCGTACCAGAGTAGCTCTTGTGTATCTGCCAACACATCGACGGAAAATGGCCATGCAGGCTTCTGCGGGCCCAGCGTCACAGGATGTGCCATCTGTGTGTCTTATTGGACCTCCGCGGGTTGAACCCAGCCATCTCACTGGGTGAGAATACGACCGGCATGTAAGGTCAAGGTGCTCGACATTTTTATTATTCATCTAGCTACATACATACGTGTACAGACAAGGCTGCTGTTGCTGGCCCTATGTCTCATGCAACCAGCGGTGTGAAAATATGTGTGGGCTCGCAAGAATGAAAAAGAAAAAAAAAGGATGGGTGAATGGCCGAATGTGCTGGCGGTCAACGGAAGGGGTGGAAATTGTGGCTGCGGCGGCGACCATCACAATTCACGCCCCCCCCAAAAAAATAGAAGCGTGGGCAATATAGGGCATGTGGATCTTCATTCGACGACCGCAAAGAGGGGCGGAGAAGAGAATTAGGAATGGGGTGCCCGTGAAGTAGGGAAGGAGCGGGAAAGCAGGTGGCCGAAAGAAGGAAAGCGGTGTGCTGGCAATGGGAATCTTTCCTTTGGGCTTAGTCTTACACAGCAAGTCCGCGAATGCTCCATTGCATCTAGTCCACAGCAGGCAAGGACGTTCCAGCTCGAAAGCAGCTCATTCCCCCAAATTAAGGCTTGCGCAGGGGGGCGGCCTGCGAACAGGGACAAGGGCTTACGCACAAACGAGGAGCCTACGCTACACTATGGATTTGTTTCTTGACTTCCAGCTCTCGCTCAGCTTTGCTAATGAGGGTGCAAATATTGCCAACGCCGCCCCCTCTTTTTACCCCCCTCCCCCCTTGTTTCTTTTACATATTGTACACTACTCCTACCATTGTACACAGGTACACGCATATACAACAACGTCGCATTTGTCCTTGCGCATAATGCTCGCCATTCCCCCTTTCGGGTGCGCTGCATAGAATACGAGTACTCACGCTCCTTCCTAGTCCTCCATTTACACTCCCGACGCCTGCCGCGCGGGCAGAAGCGAGGCCTTTTGGCTTCTGGCCAGCAGCCCCAACAAGCAGACTAGCCTTGCACGTGAGAACAGGTCCAGCGTTGAATCTGCCTATGCCGGCTATCGACTGTCTACCTCTTAACATCGGGGTCTCTGTACCTCGGGTATGATATTCGCCGGGCAGCTCAAGGCAGATTTTTTGTGCACATACATATATGTACTCGTACGATACATACAGTAGCTCTTCGTACGCCTGAATGGTACGGATGTGAACGGAGTTCATGTTTCAGCGCTTCGGCCATCCTTTCCCCTTTCCTTTCCTTCACGTTTTCTCCTGTGCTGTGTGGCTGCATCCTGCAGTCTTTCCTTGTACTCCGTCCGCCTAGGAAGCAGTCGTCACACTCCGGCCACAACGTCCATGTAGTCGTACATTGTATATTTAAAGTATATTTTGCAGTTACAGTTACTCCATATTCCGTACTCCATTAGCACTGCACGTATGTACTCCGTAGCCCCGCCAGGCTGGTTCCCGTCGCCAGCCAGTTAGCTCCAGTCCCATATATCCGGCGACCAGAATCTGTTCGGTCTTGGTTCGCTTATTTACCCAGGGTAGCTACGCATGTAACTGCTGCAGAGAAAGGACAACACCTTGAACAGCCACGCAGAGTTTGGCTTTCGCGCCACTCTTCAGCAGCAAGATACCAGATCTGTAGCCTGTCGTGATTTGTACCCAGTACAACATCTGTTCAAGATGGTGGCTGTTTCGCAAGTAAGGAGTATGGAGTACTCGTACTCGTTCTAACGTCTTTGGCGCCAATGTAGACTACATTGCAGTCCTCGCTGCAAATCACACATACTCGCCGTTGGTGACTTGGCGAATTGCCGATCATTGATGGTCTTTGGAGGAGCAGTACGGCTGGACCATGATAGACACAGGGAAATGAAGCGAGAAAAAAGAGGCCGAGCTAGGCCCTCACACCACCACCGCTAACGCTAATTGTTGTTCAGTGAGTGCTGCGAAATGCGCCTTTTCTTCATCTCGTACAGGAAATGCTCTGCAAATCTCAATCAGCTTTCTAACGGCGAAAAGCGCGGCGGCCACTTAGTACGGGGTACATATGTACATACATACAACACTCCGTAGGCTTAGCCGCCAGCCCAAAGAATGAGCGTATCCATTGAGCTTGTGCGTTTGTAGTGGCTACCGTCGGCCTTTCGTGTCTTCGTGCCTGGCGATCTGGGTGTCGGTTTCCCAAACAGGAAATGGTATAATGGCTGGCCAGAAATGAGGGAGCCCACAATTCGATAAAACTTCAGCACGAGAACATAATCACTCAGTGCTCTTCCCAAAGAAGAAACTAGGTGGAGGCCGTCGTACTCATAGGGCCGAGACGAAACTACAGGGGCGGAGAACCAGTTAAATGATGGCCCAAGCAGCGGGAAAAAAAAAAGAAAAGAAAGAATACGACGTACAACGACTTAGTCGCAATCGCAATCGCACGAACAAAGTAGAGTAAGGAGCTGCGCTTTCGAGCAGCTCGTGCAAGAGATGCGTACTCGGTTCCTCAAACTGCCCGACCCTTTGTGAATGTTTGCACTGGATACTACCCCGATTCCCTGTCACACAGCCGGTCGGCGCAATAGACAGAGTGCGGCAATGCAACTTCCCTGCATCAGCCGTTCAGCCACCCCGCAGTAGCCTTTTTCGCGAACGACGAGTACGACTACAAGTCCGGACTAGTTGTACAGTGCTTAGAACCCGCCCTCGTAAGATATATCGTCAGGAAGCTGCGACGCACAAGCCTTGCGGCGAGGGTCGACACGAGAGCCGTTGCCTAAACGGAGTAATCTTCGTATCTTTTAGGGCACTTGCTTTCTTTTTCTTGCGCTGGCGTTCTCGGCGCATCCTTCTCATTTTCCAGCTAGTGCTTTGCTCTTTCTGCATTTGCTCCCCTGTAGAACTAGTCATGCGCCTCATTGCCTGTCCATATTTACTTATCATGAGTTTTACGGAGTACTCCGTAGACTCGTACATGGCTACTTCCTTTTTTCTCTCGCAAGGTAGCCTACTACCTGACTGCGGCCCTTTTTGTTTCGTCATCGCTTCCTTCTCTGCGACAACAGACCTTCTCTTTCCGTTACCGTCGGCGGCATTTCTAAGCCAGGTGGCTCTTCTAGCTGCATAATACCATGTGCCTTGTTCGCCGCAATTTGTCTGTTATTTTCTTTTGCTTCTAATATCCATTGCTCGTTTCTCCTTCTAAGTTTATATTTTAATTCACTTGTTTGCTCCCGCTTTCTTTTTCTCGTTACTTCAACTCTTTCTGCTTTTCACCCCCATTCTGCCTTTCGCGACCGCCATCACCAAGTTCCATATTACATTACAGCCGAGACATCTTGCAGTAGTTAGGCTCTATTGCGTACACACCCCTCCCGTCCCAGCTAATCCACCCCTTGCAGGGGTCTACTGGCGTGTTTCTTAAAGTGCTCTATTCGCTCGGGAATCTCAATTCCGTATCGGCCGCTCCGGCGTCCAGAAAATCGACCGAAATCAACAGCAGGCTTGAATTACAGTTTGCTCTCCGAGAAAGTCTAGCTGCAGCTCGTTGCTCGTTTCAAATTGCACCATTTCTTGGCCAACTATTATCTTCACCTGCCTATCCTATCATTGCCGTCTTTAGAATGTTATGCTGGCCGGTTTCGTCTTGGTTTGCAGGGCACTTGCCAAGTCTGTTAGCGATATGCAGTTCCGCCGAATTAGTCAGGATAGCTAGGCAAGTGCACCCAGTTTTTTTTGCGAGACTTGCTTCAATTCGCTGCCGGCAATGATCGGTTAACTCCAACGCACACTTCGTCTTGATCATTCCGACAGGAAGAAGGTCGCTGAGGCGCCGCCGACCTTAATAGCCTTCGGATAATATGTGGCACAAACTTGGCCACGGCTGCCAGGCACCCGCGTTTTTCTTTAACTACATTACTCGCCTACGATAATTGTCAATGACGCTTGGAAAAGCCGCTCAGCTACTAGCATGCATCACAAGTATGTTACAAAGAAGCATGTGTAGCCGCGGTTGATGAGATACACTGCGTTACACCCCAATCTCTCTTCTGTCGGGCACCTTGAAGATCCGTCAATGATGTCGACAAAAGTCTGGGAAGCGGCTGTCTCTCCAGCCGTCATGGAGGGTATACGCCGACCCTGCTCTGTTCTATCCATCCACCCGGCGCCTGCCGCCTTTTGCTGTCCCCTGTTGCCATGTGTCTTCCTCGTGGGTTAGTCGCTGTTGCGGTGATTACTCAATAGCAATCCACATTATTCATAAACAGTGAGAGAAGCATCCGATGGAAGAACAAACGGAACGCTTCGCATATGCAACGGCACCACTCATTTCCTTACCTGATATCTTAAGCATTGGCATGTAGCGACAAGCGCGTTGCGTCAAGCGGCGGTACGAATTAAAATCTGTCGCTGTTATCCATGGTAACGCCATGACACTTTCACAATGGCTGAAGCAGCGGACTCACCCGACCCTCAGGCTCAACCGATTGCTGCACTTTAGGCGTCGTAGTACTTAGAACGGGGAATCGCATGGCACTTATCGGAAGGCTTTGGAGAGAAAAGTAGAATATAACAAACCAAGCATTTTGAAGATATGTCAAGTGAGCGGCAAGTTATTACCAAGCCGCCCATAGATTTTTTCCCGTTGACCTTGGCCGTTGGGGAAATGAATGATCGCCTGCACATGCAGATGCGGCAGATAATACTATGACTTTGTAGTGCAGGTGTCAGAATATTGTACGGTTAGGACAAGTTCGTCTCGTCTTTTTATCCCAGATGAAGCTACACTGTCGCTTACCAGCAATCTAGGCCACATTACTTGGGTGAGTTTGGCAGCGGCCTAGACTGTGAGAAGTTGTAGGTACCGATACATCAAGACTGTCCTTGATTCCTGCAAAGACCTCAGTTCCCCATTGATTATTGCTTCTCCCTAAAGGCCCTATACAACTTCATCATGACTCTTCGTATCATAATCATCTAGATATACTATACAATGATGGCTTTAGGGCCGTGCGCCAGATCCGGGTTTTCCCAAAGGGCGGTCTCGTCGAACTTAGCATATATTAAACACTATGTCAAGCTTTCTTCTTCATATGGCGGCTAGACCACTTGTTACGTCTTGTTACAGCTAATAGCAATAGCCATGATCTCCAAAACCACATATGGCCCCTCTCCTCCAACACTCACAGCCTCTTTGTGTTCTGCCTCGCTTTTACGATTTCTCCGTGGACAAATCATCCAGACCCCCCAAGCAACGTTTCCCTCCCGCATATCATTGTAACCTGTTTCGCAATTTATCCCCGCAGACGGTCACTGTTATTGGCCACTTTCCTTTAGCGCCCCCAACTACTTTTCTAGTGGTCGATGTTGCTTGTCAAGGTAGGGTTTAGAAAGTATATGAATATCACAAATATGGTCACGATTAATGTGAGGGGTATCGTTTGATGTTTAGACATCGTGTCCCTTTGAGAGACTAGTTCTCATCTTTTTCTACTACTTTTACTTACAGAAAAACGTCTTAAAACACCTAGGAACGGTTCTGGCTGAAGTCAGCATGGCACATTAGCCTCTACTTGATATTTCACCTTAGCATCTTATCACAAGGGAGCTAATGCTCAAAGGATTGAACCCTATTGATCTAGAAACTTCGATGTAGGTAATAGATGCTTTGTTATCTTCCTCTTCTTTACCTGTTCTGAATATGGGTTATAGAGTATTAGTCGGAGTTTAGAGATACAGTGTCACCATTTACTGGTGACAGAGCTGATATAATCCGTCAGAATGACGAGATAAACAAAACCTCCATCAGGCGATGTACCTGCTAACACACCTCATATGCACTACCACCCGCTGAAAGAAATCACGTAAATCAATGTATATCCTTTTGGTTGAGAGGTGTTTACACTATGACACTTGACATCCAACATATTTCTATATCAAGATGAAATGCATAATTGATAATGAAGAAGGACGGCAAAAAACAATACCAAGTAAAAATAAGAAGGAAAAAAAAGGATCGACCCGTTGGCATAATGGAATAAATACAGGTCAAGAACCAGTTCGAGAACCTGAGGCGAGCGGAACCAGACAATGCCAGACAGATCAGACCCCCTTCCTCAAATTACTGACGAAAAGGGTGCACAGGACCTCAAAAGAGGACCCATCCTAGCGGCGATCGGGCCGGTGATCCCCTCCTGGCGATCGTGTTGAGGTTGTCACACGTGCCAGGTCATGGTCTATGTTCCCCGGGTCTGATGAGTGGGTAAAAAGAGGGATGATATCCAAAGCAAAATCAAGAAAAAATATCAACCCGACGTACATTTGCATTATTTCTCTCCTCACTTTGTTCCTTGTTTGTGGTTGTGGGTGTCTTGTCTTAGGTTGGCCAAACAAACAACATGAAAAACAGTAGGAGCAAAGTCGGAGAAAAGGAATTGCTGGCTGAAGCGAGCTCACCGAGTACATAACTACATACACCATTTCGGATAAGTAGGCATAGTGGGAGACAATAGTAAACAGGCGCAGAACGGAACACAACAGACAAGGCATCTTTTGAGCACAATAATATATATTACTTTGTTTTTCGTATATACTATGTTGAACCAGGGGCCTTTTCTGGTAGCCCAATACGGTCGTGGTTTGGGAGAAGATGTGTTTGTTGGAACCGCTTCTCTTTATTGACAGAAAAAAAGAGATAGAAAATGCAACGCGCCGACGCCTTTTATGTTAAATATTTTAGGTCATGCCTCCTATAACGTCTTTTTGTTGAAAAAGATTCCCGTCATAATGGAGGGTCTCGTCTTTGCCCTCCGTAGTGTGTCCATCCATCCGTGATAATAAAAAAAGAGAGAAAAATTCAAACTACATGGGGATCAAATAGAAAAAAAAGAGTTCAAAATCAAAAGTATCGCTCCTTTCCTATGCTGTTGAAAACATTTTTTGGGGTAAACTGCTTCACAGGTTGCATGAAGCCAGACGAGAAAACATTCGAGAGAAGAAGTGACACGTCATTGCGTGCAGCAAAAAAGGGCCGTCCCGGTTGAAGCGGGACTCTGAAGAGAGGAAACGAGTACAGGGTGAGGTGATAGAAGTGAGAAATTAGTAGCGGTACCTAAGGTGGCAGTTAGTACACGTGTTTTGGGCATACAGGGCAGCGTATGGACAGGAGCAGGGAAAAACGTACAGGTCGCTCTTGAAGGGACCCTCGAGGGGCAGGCCAAGGTATTCGGCCTGGACCGGGGTAAGGGTGCTGAGCTCGGCGTTGACGTGGTCAAGGTGCAGCTTAGCGACCTCCTCGTCGAGGATCTTGGGCAGGACGTAAACCTGCTTCTCGAGCTTGCCGGACTTGGCGAACTCGACGTACTTCTTGGAGAAGGCCTCGTCGTTGTTCTTGTACAGCATGATCTGGGCCAGGACCTGGTTGGTGAAGGAGCAGGACATGACGAAGGAAGAGTGGCCAGTGGCGCAGCCCAGGTTGACCAGGCGGCCCTCAGCCAGCAGGATCAGGTTGCGGCCGCTCTTCATGGTGAAGCGGTCGACCTGGGGCTTGATGTTGACGTGCTTGACAGCGTTCTTCTTCAGCCAGGCAACGTCGATCTCGACGTCGAAGTGGCCAATGTCTGAATGGTCAGTATGAGGAGGAGCAAGGGGGGGAAACAGAAGTACAAGAGGGGTAGAATAGAAGGAAAATACGTACTGCAGACAATGGCGTCGTTGGGCATCGCATCAAAGTGCTTGCCAACCAGGATATCGCGGCAGCCGGTGGTCGTGACGAAGATCTGGCCAACCTTGGAGGCCTTGTCCATGGTGGTGACCTGGTAGCCGGCCATGGCCGCCTGCAGGGCGTTGATGGGGTCGATCTCAGTGACGAGGACGCGGGCACCCATGCTCTGCAGAGCCATGGCGCAGCCCTTGCCGACGTCGCCGTAGCCAGCGACAACAGCGATCTTGCCAGCAATCATAACGTCGGTGGCACGCTTGATGCCGTCGACCAGGGACTCGCGGCAGCCGTACAGGTTGTCGAACTTGGACTTGGTGACGGAGTCGTTGACGTTGATGGCAGGCACCAGCAGCTTGCCGTTCTTGAGCATCTGGTACAGGTGGTGGACACCGGTGGTGGTCTCCTCCGACAGGCCGAAGCAGTCGGCCAGCTGCTCCGGGTACTTCTCGTGGACGAGCTGGGTCAGGTCACCGCCGTCGTCGAGGATCAGGTTCAGCTTCTTGTCATCCTTGAAGGCCAGCAGCTGCTGCTCAAGACACCAGTTGTACTCCTCCTCGGTCTCGCCCTTCCAGGCAAAGACGGGCACACCGGCAGCGGCAATAGCGGCGGCGGCGTGGTCCTGAGTGGAGAAGATGTTGCAGGACGACCAGGTGACCTCGGCACCGAGAGCCACGAGGGTCTCGATAAGGACAGCGGTCTGGATGGTCATGTGCAGGCAGCCGGCAATGCGGGCGCCCTTGAGCGGCTGGTCTTCCGCGTACTTGGCGCGGGTGGCCATCAGACCGGGCATCTCATTCTCGGCCAGATCAATCTCGCGCCGGCCAAAGGCGGCAAGCGAGATGTCGGCAACCTTGAAGGTCGTGGCGGGGGCAGACATGATGGATGTGCGGGTGGAATTTCACAAACTGTCAACGGCCATGTTAGCAATTGCGAGAGAGCGCGAAGACAACGATGGATAGCAGTGCCTCGAGAAGAAGGCAGATATCTCGGTGGCATTAAATCTGGCGATCTGGCCGCACCGAGCCATAGGAGCCAACAGAAAACCTGGAATCCATATTCTCTAGGAGGGGGGGCGCTAGAAAACACCATTGGAATGTGCCAACGAGCATTGAGCATACTTACAAGGAGGATTGGGGTATAGAAGGCAAGGAAGAGAGGATGAAGATGGGAAGAAGAAGAGCGGAAATATGGAAATAGAGGGAAAGGAGGAAGAGGAGAGAGATATCAGGAAGACGGAGAGGCGAAGAGAGAGATTGGGTTTTTCTTGGTGGGGCGGACATGAAGGTATCGGAGAGGGGTTGGGGAGGAAACCAGTCGGTGGGAAAAAAGTGAGAGGGGTGCTAGGCCCGATTGGGAAGAAAACCCTTTATCCCGCCGCTGGGTGTAACTGCCGCAGCGATTAGTGAGCTTTACCCAAGCAAATTTCACAGTGCGTCCACTTTTCCAACGCAAAATCGAAATTTAGAGGGGAGCAGTTAAACTACGAGTATCACGTCTCGAAGAAATGTATACCTTGATAGAAGCGGTTGTCCATTTCTATTCGGCATACGCTTTCAGCATGCTCTTTTTACTCTTTTGCAAGATACATAGACAGTAACTATCGTAGTCCCAAACGCCGTGCCGAATGACCAAAAAACTCTCTCCTGGTAGCGTCCTCCATAGATGCAAAGGGAATCCATTTCTTCGAACACGTTTCTCCATTTTCGTCCAATCAAGACCAAGAAACGCTCGAAAATGGCCCGCAAGGACTGTCGTGGCCTTTCTGGCCTGTCGTGGCCTCTAACGGCCCCTCCTCCCTGTCCGTTGCCCCTCGGCCCTCTTCGCCCCTGTGCGATACCCGGCGATACCCAATTCATTTGTGCATGCGTCTTCTTCTGCACTCGTCCCTTACTGCGGCAGCAGATCGCCCCGTACAGCAAACATCTTGGCACTGATGCTTGCTGTGAAGCCGTCAACTTGCCGGCCGTACTGCTCGACCTGGCGGGCGTTGAGCATGCCCTCGAGGCGGCTAGGCTCCTGGGGCAGCTTGAACAGCCGCTGCCACTCGTCCTCGGGCAGGGGCTGCTGCTTGGCGGCGACGCGCTGGGCGTTTTCCACCTTGCGCTTAGTCTGCCACGCCTGGATCTTTTGCTGCTCGCGAGCCAGCTGGCGCTGGTAGTACTGGTGGTTGTTGAGGTCGGTGTAGTGGGACTCGATGCTGTCGAGCAGCAGGTCGCACGTCTTCTCGAGGAACGGGTCGATGGACAGGTCCAGCGAGTCGACAGAGGGGAAGGGCGGCAGGCGGACGGGGTTGCGGTGGATGTCGGACAGCGAAGCCGGCAGATCGACCTCGGCGTTGTCCGGCGGCGGCGGCAGCTGGTGCATAAAGGTCGTCAGTAGGTGCGAGTTGTGGATGGTCACCGGCAGCTCGATGAGGATGTCCTTGAACGACAGCTTGGATTTTTGCAGGCTGAAAAGAACAGTTAGCAGAGTGCATCGCTTTTGGGGGGGAAGAGCGGGGGAATAGTGCAGCTCTTCTTGAGACGGGGAGAACATACCTCTCAGTCGTGAACTTGCCCTCCTTGTAGGCGGCCAGGAAGGTCTGGGACAAGCGGAACGCGCGCAGGTTGAGTGCGCCCTGCGAGCTGCGGCTGACATCGTACACCAGGCCGACCGTGCTGCTGCTGTTGGGGCCGTCGCGCTGGTAGTGGAAGAGGTTCTCGATGAAGCTCATGTTGATAAAGTTGCCCATCGTAGCGCTGGTGTAGAAGCCGACGTTGTTGGCGTCCACGTTGACGTCCTTGAGGTGCCGGATCATCTCGGCCTGGTACACCATGCTGGCCTTGGCACGCGGGGCGGCCGCAGCCAGTGCCGACGCGTCGTTCTGGTGGTTGTTGCGGTCGTTGGAGGCGCCGCCGTCGAGGCCGGCAGCATCCACCGTGGGAAAGGCAAAGGTGTTGGTCACCTCCAGCACCTCCTTGCTCTCCATGCCAACAATGGCGCCGGTCGCCGTGGTCGGGAACGCCGACGAGCAGTGCTTGGTGATCTTCATCACGACGAGGGCCTCGACCTGGACGGTCTGGAAAGACGCCTCCTTGGAGGCATCGCTGGCAGAAACCATGATGGGCAAACTGTGGGATGTTTCGTCAGGCGGGAGATGGACAAAGAAAAATAAACAAATGTGAAGTCGGCCGGATGCAAGAATCGGGTTCTCGGTTCGGCTGCAAGAGTCCGCGTATATCGTGTGTGGGACAAGAGTCGTGGTGAGGTTGAGGTTCGTGGAGTGGATTCTCTAATTTTCATACGAGTGTCATAATTTTTGCGCCTAGCTGTCGAAAATCTGCAAATGGCAACTTTGCTGGTTTGTGGGTTTCTGGAGGGGCTAGGGCGGTCGTAGTGGGCAGAACTCTGCCTCCGTCCCTCTCTATCGGCGATAAGCCCCGCAAACCAGTGCCTATTGAGCATTGGCACCGTGGCTAAGACACGGTGCGTCTCGTCGACTGGTAGCATCCAGTGACGGTGATGTAAATAAAGTTCACGGATTGGGCTACATAAACCACTACACGAGGCCAGCTGGGGCTTCTTTCCCTTCCATGCTTTATTCCTCTTTAACTAGTTAATAAAGTCTATTGCATCAGCACCAAGCATTTAGATGCGCCTTTGCTAGTTCACTAGGTAGCTTCCTATTTCTTCCTCATCTATCTTTCTTATAGGGCAAGGATCTAGCTTACAAGCATAGTGGACAGTGGCTATTGTCTCTTCCTAATTCACTGCATACATATGCGGTCATTAAGAGGGCCACTCGCTTTGCTTTAGAACAGTAATGTCTTCTATATAGGTTCTTTAGATAGATGGCCTTTTTTTTTACTTTTTTTTTTTTTTCAGGCCTAGGAGGATTGGAGCAGAAGTACACAGGGAATATACAGCTGGCTGGATAATGGACATGTCGGCTTATCGGGGGACGGCGTACATGGAGTAAATTTATTGTCTTCAATGCGTGCTCGGGAAGGTGTAGTGCTTCTAAGACGTGTGCTTCTTGGGGGTGTGCTTTTGGGTGCGCACGCTTTCAGGATCTGTGTACTGCTAGGCGCTGTGCGTCTCGCTGAATGCATTCGTAACGAGCACGCTGGTTTTGCAAGCACACGCAGTCCACTCCTTATCTACTATTAATCTATCGGTGTAGGTGCTCGGTAAGATGCTGAATGAATTGTTACACTTGCAAATGAACATCCCACGCCGATGTGTCAGGAAATAACGTAGGGCTTGTTGACAAACAGCCGTCCGAAAACCATCCCACACAGGCCCCCACGCCGCAGACCACCTTTTCCCAGGAACAATTCGTCAGAACCCATGCACGCTACCTGTGCCTTAAAATGACGACAGATCTGAAATCTGACTTCCCATTAAGATATATATTGGACCGGTTCGCTGCTCTGGTCGTTACTTTTCATTTGCTTTCCTTCACCTCCATCGATTGCCCGTTCAATTCCTTGCATTTGTGCCATGTTCCTTCCCCCTCTATCTGTCATCAATCATGAAGAGATAAAGCACGTAAAGGTCATTTCACTGACCCGTTCCCTTATTCCATTGCTACACCTGCCAACCTTGTCGCTGACTCCCTGCTTTCCCGGCTCTGGCTTCCTTTAGTCCACCCACTCCACTACCTCCCATTTCTTCACATCGTCGTGGATCGCCAAGCGATAACGTTCTATCCGCCATTCGCTGTAAAGCGATCGCACAGCCGAGCTGGCCTGCCGATGCACAGGGCCGCGTCCACCGCGATGGGCATCTTCTGGCGAGTGCCAGAGGCAAGTCGCCAAGTTGCGGCCATTCGCATCAGGGTGGTTGAACCAATACCGAAGAAGACCACCGCTGTCGGTGGCTTCACGATGCGAGGCCTTATCGAGGCGTCCTAGGTCACCATAGTCTGTGGTAGGGGGGATCTGAGAACGGAATGCCACAACAAAGAAGTCTTGTTTGTGCCAGGTGAAAGAGGGGTTTTCATCATTAGCCTCGCCCAAGAGCTGACGCAAGCGTTCGATGACAACAGGGAAGTTGAAAGAGTCGACATAAGGTGCTGTGGCGTAGTCGCCGCGAATTTTATCGAAGACGGTCAGCGCACGCGTCAAGAGGCGTGTCTGAGGATCGAGAGTTTCTAGATCTAGAAGATGATCTAGATACGGCGACGTGACAAGATAGCGTTCGCTGTCCGCTTGCAGGGTTGGCGATGAAGACGTCTGCACTACAAACGCGGCCTTTTCATTCAGAGACGGCAAAGCCACCGAACTCGCATTTGCTCTTGTCGGTGACGAGATAGCAGATGCCATGATGGGCTTGTCTTGTCACGGTGCTCGGAAGATAAGAGAGTATGGACGTGGGCAAGAGAGGAACGAGTGCTAAAAGAAAGAGGATATGGGGTATTTGATGAAGAACGGGCGTGAGTTTTGTTCTTTGGGCAGACAGTAAGGACGGTCTACGGAAATCGCGACAGCAAAAATACACTCCTGTCCTACAGCGGAGGAAAAGCGATGGTCGGCCTTCCTGCACTACGTCCTTACCGCATCTGCTATGAAAGGATCTGCGATAAGACCAGAGAATGGCGTCCTCCAGTCTGTCTTAGTCGCATTGGATTTGTGACATCCGCAAGCGCAATGGCGAGATATGCAGCAACGGGATACGAAAAATTACTGCTCGGAACACCCCGTTTGTGCTAGTTTTTTTACGCAAATTGTCAAAAGGCTAGTAACTACTTCCAACAAAAACCCGAGCCCATTTGGCAGCAAGGTACCGCCTTTGATGAACGTGCCGTGCTGTTGGTGGCTAGGGCCGTGGCCAATCGCGCCATCGCTTTCTTAGCTGATGCCATCCCATGCTTTCGAGAAGAGCAGCACACACCATTCGCGCACCATTTGAGATGGAGGCGAGACAAACTATTTTTGACAAAAAAGTCTGACAAAGAGCAGCCTCTCCCGTTTTGTGCAGGAGGCACGTTCCGATTCTCGGATGGCGGTGTAACTGCAATAGCTGCTCATTTATGAATTTACATGATCATTTATGACCATTTACGTTTATGGCCGTCGAATGAGACGCTGTAGAGTGGACACCCTGATAAATACCCGACTACACCAACCATCGATCACACGCTGGTTTGCAATTGCTGGCGATATGAGTAAGTGCAAACTGATATCCTTTGTGCGAAGGCTTATCTATCTCTAGATGCTATGCTACGATCTTCTTGTTTACGCCCAATTGCGAAACCCGCAAATTACGCGTATCTAATAGAGTGTAAACTCGAAAATTCCAATCACAGGTCCCCTGGGCTGTCGTCTTCCCGCTCGCTTCGCAGCCAGGCCTTGGCCATTTCGTACGTTCCCAGATAAAGACCACTGCCGACAAAAGTCCAGGCGGCTCGAAGCAGCCCGCCTCTAAATAATCCACGCACGCCGTGGTCTCGATAGATGAGCTGAGTGAGCTGGAGTCCGCTCATGCGCTTCGTCTTGATTTTGTGCTTCGTTTCGCTGCTCGCCCGTTCGTGATCCTCTTCGGCCCATGATGCTGAGAGCATCATGCGTGTCTTTACGACATCAGTAGGGGTCGTGATGACGGCTGCGATAGCTCCAGAGGAACCGGCACTCAGGCCGTTCACGGCACCCGTAAGCAACAAGTGATGAACGTCCTTTGTACTTCCGCCCTCGATATCCCAAAATCGCCTGAGCCTCTCACGCATGGCCTCAAACAATGGAAATTGAAGGGCAGTAAAGGGCAGATTTCGAGCCGCCAGAGCCGTGTAGCCAGACCAGAGACGCCGCATTGCCCCCCCTTCAGAATCGCGAAGCATACGTAGGGCCTGAAGAGAAGAACTGCCCTTGATCGTCTTTACCAACGATTTCTGCCCTCCGGCCCCGGCATTTCCTGGTCTGGAGTTCTGGATCATCTGCGCATTTTGCTTGATCACCTCGGCAGGCGTAAGAACCAGACAGGAAGCCAGTTCTGCAGTTCCAGAAGCTAAGGAATGGGTAAGAGCCGAAAGGGGGGTCGCAAAGCCAATCATCGAAGGCAGAGTACTGCCATAAAGAACTTTAGCAGACTCGTATGTAGTGAAAAAGACTCCGGCTGCCAGAGGGGTTAGCTTCGCGGTCCATCACATAGTGTTAATGGAGAGTCGCATACAAGCTGGTAGCGTTGCGATAACGACGCTTCCAATTCCCTGGTAGAGCCCACGCAAGGCATACGGAGACGGTGCCGTACGAAAAGACTTTCCAGCGCCCGAGAGAAGCCTTGTTGTTCTAGATGCGGCTGATTCGGTGTATTTTGCTGGCTTCGGTGTTGTTTCTGTTGAGGCATATGTTCTCATATAATCTTGGCTCTGCAATCGTGTCTTGATCGTATCCAACGGGTAGACGAGAAGATCAATGGTGAAAGCGGCAAAGGCACCAGCCTAGAAGGCAGATGAATGAGTATTTTATATATAGACGCACATGTAATCTCCAGCAGAAACACACTAGGGCCCATTGAGTTATTTTTTTTAATGAGTGTAAATGGGGGTAAACGGCGTTCTTACTAGCAGAATTTCTGTATGCGTATTGTCACTGCGACTCATTTTGTCTTGGTCGTGTGCGCAAATATGATGACATTGGGGGTAGCCAACTCGTGGCTGACAACAAAAAACGAAAATACCGACGGAGAATATGAAACCTAAGAGAAGCGGTAGAGTTCTATGAAGAGAGCACAAGAGATTAGGGCTGCTTTGTGGCTTGCCCAAGGATCAGTTCTTATCTGATCGAATATCTAATAATCTGAATGGGTTTGATGCGGGCTATGTGTAAACCGCGCGGCCAAACAGGGGCTACGCCGATACAATTTCGCCGAATTTAGGGTCAGGACCTGTATTTTACAGCCCGTGTGCATGAATAAGCACTATTGATATTCATGGCATCTACACCGTCAAGATCAAATCATTGATGACTTGAGATGGTGGAGGTGGCGGGGAATTTGGATCAGTAATTTGTCACGTGATGCGTCAAGCATGTCAATGTCGACATCAGCCGACCGTCAACTGCATAGTTACGAGTAGATGCCAAGAGCCACCGAGAAATGGTGCCCGCGGTTAGCGTATGTCGAATTTGAATAAAATATGCAGAAGTCCTAGAGTATGCTGGGACAATCCCGTAGAAAGCTTAACTTGCCCTCTCTTCTTTACGAGGTAGAAATATGGGGGCTACATGCCTTAGCAATGGTATAACAGTTTTACAAAGTCATTGATAAGTGAAAAAGAATGCAAATATTCCGCATGTAACGACAATTACCTCTGTAGGAGAAATCCAGTTTGTGTGGATACGTATTCCTCGCGGTCAAATAAGCGATAATGGATTTACCCATAGGGATATAAGCATCTTTTGCTCCACGTGGTTTTACCCCCCGGAAAGGGAGGGGCTATGTGGTCTAGAAACTACCCGAGATTTATGGATAGTATATGAATGTAATAATTCCTGTGATTTTGGGGGGGATGATGGCCATCACATTGCTAACTACGACCACACACTATGCGGATTTGTCAATACTGTCTTTTTGGTTGTCAGGAAAGACTTGAGCGCCTTGTTCGATATTTTTCAAATTACATCGCGTTTAACGCGAACCTTCAGCTTCCCTGTAGAATTCCCATGGTCTTGTTTCTGTCACCATGGTGAGGTCTCCACAGGGTCCAGTCGTCTGGTAGACCCATATAGCGGATACATTGACTGTAGGTCATCCAGGACCAAGAAGGGACAGGATCTAGTGGCGCCTTTGCAGAAGAGGGTGGCATGCGGATTATTCGGATCATGCTTTCCTCGTCGCACTGCTACATGAGATCAGAAACCATACCGACCCTGTTTGTCCAACACACTCGTCTCCCAACCCGGAATAGTGACTAGGCGGTGAGCTCCTCAACTTCAAGTTTCGACAGTTATGTGACAGACGAAGAGTATCGCTTTCTTTATTATGAATTGCAATATATCTCGGTCTTCTGCTTATCTCTTGTCGATTAGCGTATGGCTGTGTATCCAACGGGTTGACCCTCACTTGATTCGGCTCTAAAATCATTGTTGTTCTTTCTGTTTGGCCTTGGACTTAGTGGATGCACTCATCAGGTTTTTGGTTCACGCATGTTGGATTTTGCGGGCAATGAGTGTGTGGGCGACGTTAAGCTTAATCAATAGGTATGTTATGCTACCTACGCTCATTTCTATTCTTTCTCTGTGTACATTATTGACTAGAGTTCCCCACACGATGCAATATATGGCTATATTGTGTATGTAGTACCTCCCCTCTACCTGAGGCTGTCCATGGGTACAGAGTAGTTAATCTAGTTCACAGGTAAACCTTTCACGTACGGCCATAGA
>LLKO01000006.1:694869-913664 GCA_001513895.1 Graphilbum fragrans | reverse complement strand
ACCCGCTGCTGTACGTTTTTTGTTCGGTTTATTTTTTGCGTCTGATAAACAGAAAACTAGAGCTGTATTTTTGCTATATTTCTGGTGTTGGGATTATAGAAATCGTGATCACGCTCAACAACCACCATCCTATGGGCAATACTTCTGGGCTCAAATTGACTACGTAGATGGCCCTTGTAGGTGTTGTAGCATGCCGCAATCGGTATCGAGTGAAAGACAAGGATATATATGTATGACATGGCACAACCGGCATTGAATTGGCGAGCAGGCATTGGTCTACTGTATGCTCGTTGTAGTACAAAAATGAAGCCGTACGCCTAGAATCGGACAGGGGGAGCAGCGCCACGATCGAGGCGTTTTCTTTGTTCAATGGAGGTTTCACGGAGAATAGCACGACAGACCCGTTTCGCCCGATCGCAAGACGGTGTGATACCGGTAGGAACACCTGCGCAAAGGCGACGTACGGGCTGTTCTAATATCGCCTAGAGCCGCAAGCAGCTCATATGTAGCCCCTTTGATGGCACAGAGTAGGCCCTAGAGCTATATTGCCTCCGAGCAGTGCACGGTGGCGACACAGCGAGAAACATTCGCTCAACAGGCACACCGCTTTATTGGCCAGAAGCTTACTCTCTACGAGTACATGGCGGCCTACATTACGTGTTTAGGCCTTACTATAAGCGCACACGGTTAGACGAGATCCTGTTGGGCAGTGAAACAAGCGGGCGATCCCACAGATCCGCGCAAGAAAAACGAGAGGTTCGTCATCTGCAATCCGCAATCTGTGCGCAGAGACTAAGTAGGCGCATATCAATGGCTCCACGAGCGGTTCGTGGCGGCCGACATTTCCTCCATCCCATACGCAGGAGGCTTTGCGGAGGCGAATGAGCGAGGTAGCCATTGGGCGACTGGCAAGAAGTAAGCCACAGGCGGATCGCCTTAGCAGGGGAGAGGTGCACGAATACAGTTAGACTGCGCCATGCGTGGGCTTTCGCCCATACCTGCCCACTTATCGTTTTGCTGTCGTCCAAAGCCTGCATGGTGCAGTCGTAGTCGTAGTATGTGCGCTGCAACTGCATATTAGTGTCGTGCATACAAAAGGGTCAGCCACACCCAAGTACAATTGGCTTGGTTGTTTCTTCCCTCCATTCTGTGACTGCTCGTACCCTTCTCCGTATGCACTTCTGCCCTCCCTTTCTGTGACCCCTGCCTCTTTTTCCTCCACCCCGGTTTGTATCTGGCCAGATTTGCTTTTCTGCCTAGCGAAACAGGTCAGACGCACCCGTTCTTTGACTCCGAAGGCAGCACCGTTAGACACTAGGCGGCCGGGGGTTTTGATCCACACCGCAACTGCCTACCCACATACCGCATCCCGTCTTTGTCGTGCAGCAGCTAAGATCGGCAGCCAATAGGCGTTGCCGATTGCATCTGTCCCAACACATAAAAGACGACGTCTGCCTGCCTTTTTTCGTTTCTTTGATTTCCTCCAATCTTCCTTTGCAAACATTTCCCTCTTCTGCATCCGGCTTGCTTTCCCTTCCTCTGACGACGGCTATGCCAGATCAGTCCCAAGAGACACAGCCATCCAAGCCAGAATCCCCCATTCCATCTACTGTCAAGAACCGTAACGAGGAGCTGCCTACCGCCTCTCTGCCGGAAGCCACCACAAACAAGACCATCCCTTCTAAGGCACCGTCTCCTACTCCAGAGATGCCTGCATCACGCCCCCTCACTCCGCCTACCACATTTGCCTACCCAGGCATTGCATCATCATCAAGGTCATCTCTATCTGCAAGATCATCGTCATCCTCTCTGTCGTCGTCTTCTAGCAGGAAGATGAGCAGCCGCGGCTCGCCCAAGCCGGGATCCTCCACAATGAACCCTCCACGCGTACCAACACCACCGTCTGTCAGCCAGTATTATGGCATGGAGGGATCAATGGGGACCAAGTCGATACTGCAGCGGCGAGGTGCACCATCACCGCCTCCATCACCAACAGCGTCACGGTCATCCAAGGATACGCCCTCTGGTGGCCGCGTGTCAAAGCTGGATGGACAATGTATGTATACGCTAAAGGTACTCTACTCTACCGGCAAGACACGACGGCTAACATAGCGACATAGTATTAGCAGCTCAAGATTATATAAACCGGAGGAGAACTGGGATGTGATATCGCACTTACAGGTGGATGCGCTATGATCTAGGCCTACAGCGGGCCAGAGATGCTCTACGTTTGCTTTACATTTGCATTTTCTTTTTATTCTTTTTTTGGCTTGTAGTCTTTCTTTCGGCTACATTATTACTGGGAAAATTGAATGCAGAGCGAGGAAACTGGGAGGATACCAGCAGACGATCGGGCCATGATCGGGAGGATATTTCAAGGATGGTGGGTATTAAGGCGTTTCTCATCAGGGACTGGGGGCTACAGCGTATGGGGACCAGGAAGACAGCCTGGACGAAAAAGTTCTTACATAGCAGGCAGGGTGTCGCTACTTCCTACAGCCAGGCAGCCAATAACAGCATTATCGTTCCAGATTATCTTTGCTCTTCAATGCAAGGCACGCAGCCCTTCAAAAAGCAAAATCATCTGCAGCCAAGGCTGGCCAGGCATCCGCCATAGCGATCGCAGTGCAGCAGTAGTGCACTTTCGCAAAAAAAGCCGTAATCGAGGATCCAGAAAATTACGCACAGGCCGCTGCCACAACGTGCTGACAGGAACCACTTGAGGGAGCCATGCCCTGGACTGGAGGCAGCCCAGTGGCAGCCTGGCTCCTGCCTCGCTAGATGCATATATATGGGCAGGGTAGCTTCGATTTTGGTGAGGCAGCCGGGCTATACCTCGTATAAGTGCATACGGCTCCCGGTCAACGGCACAGCTTGGAGTGGTCACCTTTTTCAGTGGCGCCTGGCTGACCATTAGAAACGAGGGAGCTCCTAGATAGGAATGGACGCTGAAGAAATAATTGCCAGCGGCAAGGGTCAGGGTCTGTAGACAAGCACTGCCCCCACCAAGGCTCGTCTTTTGAGGATGCAAATGAGCTATCATCTGACATAAGAGCAAACTACGGAGTATCTATTGTGGTTATGTCTTTGTTTAGATACGGGTTTCTACTTATTGTACCTGACTATGGCGCCGCAAGCTATGCAGTTTGACGCGTAAACAGTGTTGGAGAGGGGAAAGGGACTGGGTTTCCGCCCTACTGGAGAGTCGGCAGATGTTGCCGTTCGCGGGGTAAAGAAACGGCGGCAGCCAAGCTGCTCGACGCCAGCGATCCGTTGGATGGTTCCGAGAGCTGCCGCAGGCGGTGCTCAAAAGGGTAAGATCCTGTCTGCTTGTGCCCTTTTGGCTGTTTGCTTGTCTAAGCACTTGGAGCTGTCTGCGGCTAGGTCGAGAATAAGCACAAGCTTATCACTACAGTTATCAACTACAGACATTAACTGCAGGGTAGTCACAGCACTACAACACCTAAAAGGTCGCCCCAGCCACAGCCTCACTCCACTATGGCGGACATCCCAACCCTGCCAGAGTCGCATTCTGGCATCCCAGCCTATCTGCTGAGCAAGGCGCAGGCCACCAAGGAGGCCGTCTACAAGCTCAAGAGCAGCAGCGATGGCGAGCCAAGCCTTGCTCGCCTACGGCGGCGGCCGGTGCCAGCGTTGCCACAAGGCGTGACGCTCGAGACGTTTTCGGCAGCGATGGCCGAGTTGCGTGAGCAGCTGGGAGCCGCCCATGTCGAAGTCAACGACAAGCCGCTGCAGGATGGATGGTATTTGGAGCGTGAGTGCTGTGTCACGAGCGCCTCGTTTTCTTTTTTGTGGTGGAACCTAACACGATAGACCCCAATACGCACGATATGATGACGCTTCTGGACAGCGAAGAGTTTGTTGCTTCGGCTGTGGTCTATCCAGGCAGCACGGAAGAGGTGCAGGCTGTTGTGCGTTGGGCCAACAAGCACCTGATTCCCATTTTTCCGATATCGATGGGGCGGAACTGTAGGTGATTGGTTTCTGTTTTTACTGTTGTACTTTTTCTCGTTGCTCTGCTGCTCTAAATCGTCCTTCTCTTCTATTGCTAAGAAACAGTGGGCTATGGAGGTGCTGCGCCACGAGTGCGAGGCTCTGTTGTCGTTGATCTCGGTCGTCGGATGAGCAAGATTCTCGACATCAATGCCGACGAATTTACGTGCCTTGTCGAGCCTGGTGTGTCATTTTATGCACTGCACGAAGCCATCCAGGGGCGAAGACTAGGCGATACACTGTGGATCGATGTGCCCGATCTGGGCGGCGGCTCCGTCATTGGCAACACAGTAGACCGCGGTGTAGGCTACACGCCATATGGTGACCACTGGGCATGTCATTCAGGCCTCGAAGTTGTGCTGCCGACGGGAGAAGTGGTGCGGACGGGAATGGGGGCGCTGCCTGGCAACAACACGTGGCAGGCGTTTCCTTATGGCTTTGGGCCGTACTCGGACGGCATTTTCTCGCAGTCCAACTTTGGCATTGTCACGAAGATGGGCATGACGCTGATGCCGCATCCCGGTGGCCACGAGAGCTTTGTAGGTGGTGTCCTGTCCCTGTGGTGGATCTGGCTGACAGTTAGATGTACACCTTTCCTCGCGAGGAAGACCTGGCCCAGTTGGTAAGTTTATTTCTTTTATTTCTTTTGTTCTTTTGATGCCTACCTAGTTATTGCAGATTTCGCACTCTCCTGCTCAACCCCCTTTGATTGTATATTTTCTTTCCTTTGCTCTATTCCACCACTGACCCCCAGATCGAAATCATCCGTCCTCTTCGCATCCGTAACATACTCGAGAATGTAGCCCAGCTGCGCCATGTCACGCAGTCCGTCGCGGTACGTGGTCTTCCTCGCTCCGAATATTACAAGGGCGAGGGCCCCGTGCCTCAAGAAATCATCCACACCGCAGCCGCAAAGCTGCCTGGAGGTGACTACACCTGGGCGTATTATGGCACTGCCTACGGACCACCGGAGGCCCGCGCTCCCAAACTCACTGCCATCGACGCCGCTTTCCGGAAAATTCCGGGCTGCCGCCGCGTCGATACGGCAGCTGAGCTGCCGCCAGATGAGTACTTTTGGTCGCGCGACCGCATTGCGTCCGGCACGCCGGACTTCCACGAGCTGCGGTGGTGCCAGTGGATGCCCAACGGCGCCCATATTGCCTTTTCGCCCGTGAGTCCCATTCGCGGTGCGGATGCTACGGCGCTGTATGCTTTGGCGCAAAAGCACCACGCTGCTCATGGCATCGATTTGTTCCCGGCTTTCTGCGTGGGATTGCGCGAGATGCATCTGATTGTGGAGATTGTGTTTGATTCGCACGACGAGAAACAAAAGACGGCAGCACTCGCGTGTCTGCGCGACATGGTCGACGAGGCCGCCGCTCTTGGATATGGCGAATACCGCACGCACCTGGTGCTCATGGACCAGGTGGCCGGGACATATGGATGGAACAACGGGGCGCTGATGAAAATGCACGAGCAGCTCAAGGATGCACTGGATCCCAACGGCATTCTTGCTCCGGGACGCTGTGGCATTTGGCCGCGGCGGTATCGGGGACGGGGGTGGGAGATGACGCAGGAGAGTGGTGTGAAGTCAGAGGGGGATGGAGTGGGTGTGTAGCGAACGAAAGTAGAAGATCTCGTGTAAGCGCAGAATGCACAATGGCATGGTGCTTGAGAATCGGGTAGCAATCCGGACCAAGAACGACGGACAAGTCAAGAATAAGTGTACAATACAATACCACAAGATCAGGGATAAACACCCAGGACGAACAGCAACTGCTTTTGAATTCATTCGCCATCTACCTCGGGATATCTTAGCAATATGTCCATCAATGCATCAACAAACCGACACACCTCCTAGTTCCCCTCCCCAAGCTTCAGCTTCCACTCCGCCACCAGATCTTTGTAGTCCTCCGGGCCATACGGTGCCGTCGCCTCGGCGAGAGCACCGCCCTTGCGGTAAATCGGCAGCCCAAGGTCCCTGACCAGCAGATCAATGTACGGCAGCGCGTCAAACACGTAGTCGGGGAACTGTGCGCCGTGGGCCGCCGGATACCGCCACTTGCCGAAGCGGCTGAAGAAGACAGTCTCCTCGCGCAGCTTCTCGAGAGCCGCCTGGTCCTCGGTGGTGATGGGAGTGGCTGCGTCGGCCGGCAGCTTCGGCACAATGTTGGCG
Source organism: Graphilbum fragrans (assembly GCA_001513895.1). Taxonomy (NCBI): domain Eukaryota; kingdom Fungi; phylum Ascomycota; class Sordariomycetes; order Ophiostomatales; family Ophiostomataceae; genus Graphilbum; species Graphilbum fragrans. The sequence goes on along the minus strand of LLKO01000006.1, from coordinate 907,474 downwards.
GGCAGTGTGCCGTCAAAGTACGCCGCAATCCACAGCGACTGGGCATGGGCCATGATGGGGGTGGAAAAGTTCATGGCGACACCGGCAAAGGCAATGTCGCGACGACGCAAAAAGCGCTCCGTCGGCGGCACCAGGAAGTGGTAGAGCGTGTAGGGCGTCAACTTGGAGTAGGGGGTGACGGCATCATTGGTCGAGAGGCCGCCGGATTCCAGCAGCGGCTTCAGATTCTTCGGCGGCGGCGGCTGGTCCTGGAGCCGGGGGAACTCGGCCAAAATCTTCTTGTCGGCCTGGGCCACGGCGGCCTCGGAGAAGATGGGCTCGCTGTCGGTCGGGGTGTGCGGCAGGCCGAGGTCCTGGTCGATGCCTGCCGGCAAAAAGGCCATGGGCGGCACATGCTTCCAGCCCGTGGCGCAGCAGAAGACGTCTGCGACCAGCATGGTGCCGTCGGTCAGGTGCACCTTGCCTGGAGACAGCTTGGCCACTTCAGACAGGTGGACCTTGATGGTGCCGTCGCGGACGAGGTCGAAGAAGTTGGTCTCGTAGTTGAGGATGGAGAAGGACGAGCCGACGAAAAAGGCGCTGCTCCAGGGTTTGAGCTTGGCCGTCTCGGGGTGGCCGTCGTAGTTGTTGAGCGTCAGCACGTCGTTGCCCAGTATCGACCAGAAGGCGTTGGTGATGCCGCGGCCTAGCGCAGTGCCGTGGTAGAAGCCACGGATGCCGGTGTAGCCGTCGGCCGCGCCCCAGGCACAAGGGCTAAACCAAGTGAGCATACGAGTCACTGGCGGTTAGCAAGGAATGGGGAGGAGGGGGGGAGGAGAGGAGGAGGAGGGAGAGGAGGAGGAGACACAAATAACAAGACACATACTGACGAGCTTCTCGAGCCACTTCTTCAGAGGCGTCACATAAGGAGGAGCCTGCCAGATCGGTCCATGGCCGGTTGCTACTCATCATCAGCACATTGCCTCACACTTGCCACCACACAGCACACGTACACCGAATCACCCAGTCCACCGGCGTGCCCTTGGACGCATAGGCATAGACCATGTCCCAGGCCGACTTGGTGCCGCCAAACACAGTCACTGCCTTGGCCGTGTCCACTGTGTCCATGTGCTTCTTGAAGTCGCGCACGTGGAAGAGGGGCGCGCCAAACGTCTCCTGGCCGTCGAAATGCGGCAGGAAGGGCTCCGAGGTCAAGCCCGCGGCCACCACAAGCTTCTTCGCCACAACCGTCGACTTGGCTGCCGCTGCGCCGGTCTCCAGGCTCAGCGTCCAGCCGCCTTCCTCGCGCAGCTCGGCCGAGACCACCTTGGTTTGGCCGCGGAAGAAGCCCGCAATGCCCTTCTTAGAGGCAAAGTCGTTGAGGTACTTGTGGATCACAGGACCCGGAATGTGCTCGCCGGGTTTCACGCCGTAGGTCTCGGTGTCCATGGGAAAATCGGGGTACTCGTAGGTGCCGAGCATGTTGTTGCTCTTGAGGCCGGGGTACAGCCGGTCCTCGGCCCAGACACCGCCCACCGTCGCAGATCCATCGAGAATGGCCACCGAGGCATCGGGGTGCAGCTGGTGGTAGGTTCGGGCAGCAGAAAGGCCGGCCCAGCCTGGTGTGTTGGAAGATTGTGTTAGAGGGGGAGGGGCAACAGAAGGGACCGCGAAAGGGTGGCGCAAGCAGATGGAGGGAGCTGACAGGCCAACTAGGGAACCAGGCAATGCAAAACCACAAAAGCAGCCAAGAAGAAAGTCCAAGGAGCCAGAAATCTTGCAAAAAGAAGGAAAAAGCAAAAAAAACAAAAACAAAGGAACCAGACAACATGGGGGTTGCACAGGTCACTCACCAGCACCAACCACCACAAAGTCTAGGGTTTCCGCCATTGTGTGTCAAATGTCTACTCGGAATGTGCTTGCTCGAGGGTCGTATGTGCTGTGTAGATCACGGAGGCGCAATGCGAGGCTTACTCCGTGTGTGGTACTGTTGCGTAAGTGTCGGCACAGACGGAGAATTATCGCAGACAGGATCGGAATGCAGAGAACTCGTCCTTCCGGGGTGCAAGAATCTTGACACCTATAAGCGTCTCCAACAGAGCTATGGAGTACGACTACATACAGAGTATATGGAGCTTCATAGTGCAGCTCTGCGATACAAAAAGTGGCTGGACATGCTAGAACCGGCTAAGCCGCGAGTAGTTCATACCGACGCAACGAGTACAGTACGGAGTACTCCGTACAATTGCAGGCACAACTTTCTAAAAACTGGGACGCTGCCCCTGGCCACGGCGGGCGATCTGATGGCTTTCGTTCCGCCGACCGTTTCATCAATGACAACGGAACAGCGGAACTTGTCCGCAACACGACGCTGCAAAACGCCGGAGTGCTAGCCTTATCTTCAGAATGGTGGTCAGCTCTCGTATCTGGCCCATGGTGAATGCACTGTACATAGCAAGTACTCGTACGAGTAGTCGTACTCACACGAAAACAGAGGACACAGAAGTTGTCCTCGTCCTCGTCCAGCACAAAATACAATGACAGTAGTATCCGTTAATATCCGCTAGCAAGGATAGTGCGGCTTGGTAACGAGAAAACTCCATACGACGTACCCCTGTGTCTTTCCGACTTGCTTCTGTTTATATCCTCGACGACGGCCTGCATACGTGATTCGATTCTGCCACACAATGGCACCTTGCCTAGTTGTGAGTGGCAAAAAGTATTGGCATTCAGGGGCACCAACAGCAAAGCGACATCGCGTCTGGCGGATACTTTCATTCGTACACACATACGGGAATCGTGGTGTACAGCGCTGATCCAAGTGAGGAGGAATAGCTTTATGCGATCGCCTGGGAGATGCGGAAATTGGGACGGGGTGTAAAATGTGCGTAGGAAATATGGACTCTTACATAGAAACCGAACAAGTTGGCCTCCTTTCTTCACGTGGCAAAAGCACGATATTCACAAAAACAATGCACATTTTGTGCGCTCTGCCCACTGGTAGACAGCACCTTTCTAGTTAGCTCCACGTTATGGTTCCATTCTGGGAAAGGCAGCACACCATACATCGTATGCAGTACGACTCGGCCTCTTGGCTATTTTGGATCAGCACGTTAGCCCCTATCCCCATGTTTTGGGGGTTTACTTGTTTTATTGTTTTTTATTTTATGCTCTATTGCTGTCGTTATCTCGCGGTAACCAAAAGAGCGGCCACCTGACCTCCCTTGATTGATACGGTGCATTTCGTGGCTTTTTTTTTTTTGGCGAGAGCCACTAGCTAATACGTCAAAAGGGAATGAAAGGCGAGATAGCGAGATCGACCCCCCGTGCTTCCTGGGGGGGCGACTCTCTATCTCTCCCGTGCATCCATTTACGGAGTACATACAACAGCAGGTTAGGTCTGTACATAATGCACTGGACACTTTTGTTTCGGATTCAGATCCTGCAGCCACCGAGGGAAGGGAAAACCACCCCCAAATTCAGTGGATATGTAAAAACGATGCTGTTCTTCGTCCTTTAGGCTCTTCTGTTGCTTTTGTGCTCCCATGCTCGACGCCATGCATTTTGAATCCGTTGTCGTGTCACTCCATTGGCACCGGGAGCCTTTCCGGGCCGTAGTATAGTTCACTTTCGGGCACAATTACGAGCCAAGGATGTACGGAGTACGACTGCGGAGCACTCATACTCGTAGTGTACAGCTACTTCATACACTACACTACGAGCACGTATATGGAGACCAAGAGGCCTGTTCTCATCGGGGACAGGGTATTTTAGGCAAGATCAGCGCAGCCCCATACGACAGGATCCAACACGTGTAAAAAATTGAGTATGGGAAAAAGAAAACCCATACAAACGGCTTTGAAGTGCGAAGATACAAACATGCGAGGAAGAATATGAAGAGAGAAGAAACTCTCAGAATAGCAAGCCCTGCCCTGGCAACCAGCGCGGGCGAAAAGAGTTGCACCTAATAATCGAGAGTATGCATTTATGACTGGCTATATCTCGCGTATCTAGCGTGGGGGGAAAGGAGCGCGGTACCAACATCTGAGATCCTATTCGTGCTTGCAGGATGCAAGGGAGCAAATAGTCTTATGCGCAGTTTGCTCCGTACACGTATGAAGCTCTGTAGTTGTATTGTGCGGAGTATGCGAGCGTGGAATGTGTGAATGCGAGTATGCAGGTCTACGACAACGGCACGCTCCGTGAAAGAGGGGGAGGGTCACTAAGACATGAATGGACACACCTCCATACTCCGTACACTACACAGAAAGCTCTCGGCTGTACTATTCCGTATGTACTCGTATTGCAACCAAGGCCCAGCATCTGTAATCACCAATCGAGGTGGACTAGCTGACAGCAGGTACACTACTGCGTTGAACTTGGTCGGTGCCGACCAGGGCTTTCCTGGTCAGCCGTTTCAACTAACCACCAACGGCCCGCCAGCCCCCAAATAACGGGGGGCAGAGCAAGGCGCTCCAGTGTGGGAGAGGGAGAGAATAGCCCCCAAGGTCACTAGTATTTGCGAGCCAACACTGTTTGACGGTCTGTCTTTTGCACAGGCACTGGTGCTAGTAGAGACGTCGCCCACTTAGTTCGCCGACAGGGCATGGGTCCCGTGGAGTCCGTGGTGATTTGCAAGACTAAATACGCTCACTAAGAAAGACCGGCGGAGTCCGACAACAGTAGGGGGAGTTGCTGGGAAAAAGGGAACAGAAGAAGCAAGGAAACAATAAAATACCTCAGCTTGAAGAGCCTTGGATCAGGTCGATGGAACCTTGACAACGCTTGCAAAAAGAAGGATCGACGCAGTACGACGACAAGGATTCGAGTGCTCCGTACGACGTACTCCGTATGCTAGTAGATGTAGGGGGGAGGGGGGGGGCGACAGTCCTTTTTGTCCACAAAGCGACGCGTTCTGCGGGTGCCTCCCAAGCTAGATGGGTCGCGAGGGAGGCCAAAAAGTGAGATATCACATTCACTCTGGCCAAGTTTTGGGCAGGCAAATGTTTGTGCCCCTTTTCTTTTGGCTCATGGCCGTAACAGAAATAGTTCGGCCGCTCGTGTTGCTGCCCCTCCCAAATATTCCTCCCTAGGCGGTGCTATTGCGGTGAATGCGATATTTGATATCTCTGCAGGATTGTCCAAATAGTATTTCTCCTCGGTTGCAGAAGCTAGAGACTCGACAGCTCGCGAGACGATGACTCGCTTAAGCAGTCGTAGCCCCAAGATAGCTGTCAGCACATGGAAGATGGTTCATATACGAGAACACATGCTCTGGTAAGCTGCCTGTGAGCACTACTCTGTACTTAGCCAGGGGAGGCCCTAAATAGTGGGAGAGACTAGACCAGAAACCCTGCGAGGCCGAGCGATGGCCTGTTTCGAGGGCCAAAATGCGTACGTTTTCGTAGATATACTCCGTAGAGCCACAGAAACACTCGGCCGCTGTTGGATTCCTGCGGCCAATTGACATACAAATTCCCTCTTATCTTGCCCAGATAGTGAACCCCTGCTAGCCACCGCTTGTCCCGGCAGTTTGTAGCCGCACTCGTTTTCTCTTGGCTAGAAATTTGCTCCTCTCCATGGTCTCACCCGCACACGAGTAGGTCGAGGGAAAAGCCATTGATCAAAAGCATGGCAGCACATTTCAGACTGATTGTAGACACGCCAATAAGGCCGTCTACGCAATAATGCATTCATCCATGGACTAGGAGGGTGTAAGTGTACATATACGTGCTCGTACACATCACGCATTGCATATCTACATCGGCACGCCGCCTCCAGGAGCCAATGCTAGAAAACACGGCCGTCGTCGTAACCATTTTACCGCCAACGCTGTCAAGTATACGTAGTATGGTCGGTCCGTGTGGGGGCCGCGTCCTCGGCCTCTACAGCAAGCTACGAGTACACGCCCAGTCCCACTTCACAGGTCCTTGATTCTCGACGAGGGGGCCTCCACTGTGGACAGCCATGGACTCGCAAATGTGGTGCATGTGCATATGCCAAACTTCGTACCTACTCGTAGGTATGTACAATCAAAGTCTTACATACACTACCGGTAGTCGAGAGGACCTCCACCCTTTCCTATTTTCTTTTTCTCTCCTTCTGCCTGGGTTGGGCACATCCCCTGCGCCGTCTCTCCCATGCTCGTAACTCTGCACTGCCCCCGCTACGCACATGTTTCTTCCCAAGTGCGAGCATTTACATATGCTACAACAACACAGCAAGTAGACCACACAGCATGGCACAGGCCACAAAAGAGGAGAAGACCGAAAAAGTGGACAACACCAAAACACAGCAAGGGGGATTCTTATACATCATCGACGAACACTCGCTCTCGCCCTCGCCGTCCAACGACGATCAGTTCTGATCCTGGATAATTCACCGTGGTTTTCCATCTTTGCTTCTCAGTCTCTGCATCCCCTATTGCCTCTCCCGTCGACAACGCCTCTTTCCCCCCCGGGGGTCCCTGTTTAAAATTTTGATATTACAACGCACGTTTCAGTTGAAGTACGACTACCGCATCTGGATCCAGAAAAGACGTTTGGAAAAGATACAACAACAAAAGCAGGGAGGAGGCGGAGACGTCAGCCGTCTACTTCAGCTTTTTATCTTTCCCGTTGCAACGGGCACCAAGACCGGCAGCCTCTTCCGGCTTATATCTACCTCGCGAGGCCGCCCTTTCTCCATGGTTTACATCTTTATAGTTTACTTCTCTATGGTTTAACTTGCGAAGACCTCTTCTCACCAGCAGGACAGCGCCCTCCGCTCTCTCTCCGCCCCCCCGCGCTCTCCTGCGTTCCTCTCCTCCTCCCCTTCTCCTCACTCCTGTTCCCTCCCCTCCCTTTCCTTCACCCACATTCCGGAGCCCCATCGACAGCCACAACTCCCAAAATGGCGCTAGATTCTTTCTCGACAGAAGCTTTCACGCTTCTAGCCATTGGCTTGGCACTGATTGCTCTCCGGTCGTATGCTCGGATCAGCACAGGCTGGAAAAATTTCAAAGCCGATGACATTCTGATGCTAGTAGCAGCGGTAGGTTCAGCGTTGTCACTTTGGTGCCTACATTCAGTCTCGCCCCTTTCTAACACGACAAGGTGGCCTACTCTGCCGAAACGGCTCTTGCTTATTCGGTGGGTGCCTACTGGCACGGCCTTGCCAACAGCGGCATGACAGATGCGGAGCGGTTGGCTCTGAGCCCGTCCGACCCGGAGTATCGGTTACGGTGAGTTGGGCCGTGCCTTTTGTCCGCTTTTGCTGTGGGTGATATTCGTACTGATAATCCACAGAGTCAACGGCTCCAAGACGCAGGTGGCTGGTTGGTCAACGTACACGTTCCTGCTGTGGACGCTCAAGGCATCCATGTGCGCGTTCTACCTGCGTCTGACCGACGGCCTCGACTACCACATGCGCATTTACATTGGCTTCGTGGTGGTTTTCACCACGTGGGTGGCCGTGCTGTTTTCCATTCTGCTGGGCTGCCGGCCGATGTCGAAGAACTGGCAAATCTACCCGGACCCGGGCAACTTCTGCCAGCCTGCTATTTCGCGCATTGACATTTTCGTCACCGTGGTCCTCAACGTCTTGACCGACATCTACCTGCTGTCGATCCCGCTGCCCATGCTGTGGAAGGCTAATCTGCGGCCCATAAAGAAGCTGGGTCTCATGCTTCTCTTTTCCGGCGGTATCTTTGTCACCATGGCCGGCATTCTCCGCTGCGTCCTGATTCTGACGGTAGGATGCACCTGTCGGGCAGCCTCTGCCTCCCCGCTTTCGTCCATGCTAACCGCTCTAGAACCCTGTCACGGGAGCCCAACAGGCCGGCTCGTGGGCCGTCCGCGAGACGTTCGTGGCCGTCGTCACCTCCAACGTGCCCATGATTTTCCCTCTCGCCCGTCGCTGGGGCGTGCCCATAATCTACAAGATCCGCGGCCTCCCCTTTTCGCTATCGGGCAGCCGCGGCAAGTCCGGCGGGAAAGGCGGCCGGTCGGGCGACAGCAGCAGCGGCACCGGCCGCGGCATCTTTGTGATGGAGGACAAGAACCCGCGCCGCGGCATGGGCCCGCGGTCCGTCAACCCGCTGCCCAACATGACGTTTAGCGAGAGCGAGGAGGCCATCTACAACGCCGAGCAGCAACGGCAGCAGCAGCAGCTGGAGCACATGGAGCAGATGGAGCGCAACGGGCGGCCGTCGCGCGATTTCGACCCGTCGCGCACCCAGCTGACCGGCGGCATCACCAAGGCCGTCGAGCTGCACATTACCGAAGAAGAGCGGCGGCGGCAGAGCGAGTGTGGCTCGGACGAGTCGGCCGTCGGCGGCGAGCTGTCGGCGAGCATGCGTGCCATTGAGGGCGCCGGCAAGGGCAACTATTTCCTGACGCAGCAGCAGGCGCCGCGGGGGAAGCCCAGCTCGGGCGGCAGCAGCAACACTAGAGGCTGCGGCGGCGGCAATGGTGGTGACCACAACGACGGGAGCAGCGGTGTGGCCGCGGCATCTCCGTTGGGCTCGAATGCATGGCACTCGAGCAGTAAGAGCACGAGCGGCGGCGGCGGTGGAAGCAGCCCCAACAGTGCCAACCGCGACAGCCGTATCAGCTTTGCGGTCAACAGGAACTCGAAGAATGCCGAACGGCGGGACCGCCACTAAATAGGTGTGGCTTGACTTTGACTCTGTGTTTTGTATACGTAACGAAACTGTGCTATAGATAGACACGACATGATATCGGAACAGAAGCTCTTCTGTGCTGTCAGACCGGTGCTGGGAAGCGAGATGCAAGAGCCTGTGATGTTAAACCGATAGTTCGAATAAAACCCCCAAAAATGAAGCCGTCCCGGAGAGGTGTTGTTGAGTATTGCCAGAAATGGCAAGTGTGATAACACGCTATAGCCACTGTGCATTAGTGGAGGTGTTGTTTTGGTCAATCGCAAGGATGGCCAGTGGTTGGGCACGTGGTTGTCGGTTTAAGCGAGCTTCACTAGCCAATCACATGCCGCCGCCGATCGAAGGATGTACTTGGTGAGTAAATAGTTGACGATCAGCTGTAATGTATGTAGATGTGTGGATCGTCAAAGGAGGTCATAATTATGCTGTGATATGTAAGGTTGAATTGACTCGGAGATGGGTACTAGAGCTCAATGAATCCTGAGCTCCATCTAGCCTCTCCGCTAACTACCCATTTGTGCTACTATTTTGACAGATATCTATCCAAAAGCCTCAGTTTCATGCCCATCACCACTTGGAAGAATGTGATAGAGAAAAGATGCGAAAGAGAAGAAAAATACTGATTTTTTGAGGAAAAAACAGGAGACATGAAGCGTTGGAGAATAGAAAGAGAAGAGCAAAAAGACTAGGTTGGCCTTTCTACTTGAGCGTGGCAGAGAATGCTGTTTATTCAATGAGCACAAGCAAGAGGTATTATACGACATTTCTACAAAGACACATATCTTCATTATTACACAAGCAGCAGAATGGCCCAATGCGTGTGCCACCACCTGGAGGTCCTTCCTTATGCTCGGCTGTGCGACTTAGGACTACTTACGGAAAGAGAGCAGGCGCTTGTCAAGCCTTCCCCATTCGGCCCCATTGAAGTCATAGGTAGTGTACAGATGGGCGGGATTCAGGGCAGGTGTATGTGTAGCTATAGCGCTAGAGACGAGAAAGCTGGGTGCAATGGGCTTTTATTTCTTACTTTCTTGCGTGTTTGTTTGTGCGCCAAAGGCAAATACTCTTCGCGCATTGAAGTGACCGTAAATGGAAGGATGTGAGGAGAGGGATGTAGACGGCGGATGCCTTCCCCAGTCTAGAAGGCACAACTTGGAGCGACGAACAAAAACATCGTCGCTCTTTTGACCATCTCTGGCAGAGCTCTTCACCATAGCAAATGTCCCGTTTCCGATCTCACCATGGCGTCTCTCTTTCCTACGATATCACTACAGTGGCAGGCATTGCTTCTTCTAGTAGCCCATAGAGTGTGAGTGAGATGTTTTCGTTTCTTTTCATTTCTTGCTTGTTTTGTTTTGTTGGAAACCATACAAAAAGCACCAATAGCAAACAGGGCTTCACCAAATACTAACAAACAGCCAATCCAAACGCTCCACCTACTTGATGCTCGGCGCCGCGTGGTCTGTGGTCTCGGCCATCCTCGTTCTGTTTATGATCGCGGCCGCCCGGTCGTCGCCCGATCCGCTGCCCGGGGTCAGCGACAGCCTGCTTGCCCAGGCCAACGCGCAATTCCACACAGGCTTTTCGGAACCCTACACCTCTCTTTCGGCAGACCCAATGGGCGCCAGTGCCGAAGCCGCGCTCAAATATGCCATCAATGGCCTGCTGGCGGTGCCGTCGCTGGTGGGCTTGATGTTCCTGTCGTTCCGGATCTCGAAGCCGATTGTGCAGAAGATCAAGAAGCGCAAGGCCAAGAAAGCCGAGCGGGCGAAAGCTGCGGCCGAGGCCAAAGCAGCGGAAGCCAGAGCGGCTGCGGCTGCGGAGCAGACGGCGGCGACAGCGGCGACAGCGGCGGCGGCGGACACACACGCACCCGGGCCTGCTGGGACAACCGCGGTGCCTGAGGAACACACACCGATGGCGGCATCGGCAGAAAGCTACAGAGCGGCATCCCTGGCCGCGATGGAGGCAGAGAGAGCAGCAGAGGCAGAACGAGCGGCAGAGGCAGCGGCGTCTGCGGCCGCGGACCCCCCAGCAGCTGGAAAACACCGCGGAAGGAAGAAACCGGCGGCATGAGCCTGCAAGGGTCTGGCCAAGCATCACGAACTACGCTGAAGGAGCAGATTTAGACAAGTATTGGTATAGAGTAGAGCGCATACACACCTTGTACCAACAACCCAAAACTACCTAGAGCCTCACAAATTCACCCCTACTTCTCTTCAGCCGTCTCCTTCTCTGCGTTTGCGTTTGCGTTTGTGTCTGCTTCCTCCGTCTTTGCTTTGACAGCCGCCTGCATCCATGCCGGATACGTCTCGTAGGCTTCCCAGCTGTCCTCAATGGGAATGACAGCCGATCGCGTGTACATGTGCAAGGCGCGGCTCCAGTCCAACAGGCCGTCGACGTCTTCGACACAGCCCGCCTTGACAGAGACGGCAGGCCGCAGCGACCCATCCTGGAGAACGGCGCCGTGCATCACACGAACACCGCAGCGCTGGCAAAAGTAGCAGTGCAGCGTGTTGCCGCTGTCGACGGGATGCGTGTAGTGGCCGAGGCGAGCAGCAATCTCGGGAGGCGGAGGGTAGAAGCCCGCAGCCACTGGAAAGTAGGCCGAGGCGCCAAAGGCAGAGCCGGACTGCAGACGGCAGTTGGTGCAGTGGCAGAAGGCGAGGCCAAGCGGTTTGGGCGTGGAAGCTCGAAAGCGGACATCGCCGCAGTGACAGCGAATCCAGGGACCATTGGGCGCAGACATGGTGTATTTTGGGGAGGCAGAAACGGCAACAAGTGTGAGAGGATGGGTAAAGGCGCAAAAGGGGACAAGAGACGACAACAGAGCCAAGCGTGCACAAAGCACAATCGACAGGCCAAGATTGGGGCTGTGAGGGGTCTTTATGCTTCCATCGGTCAGATTTATCCGTTAGCATGGCTGCCGCCCGGCAATGGCCCGGAGCCCGCGCCGTCGGTCTTCGGAGCAGCTTCCTTGGCGAAGGCTGGTTCGTGCAGCTAGGTGCGTAAGCTGAAGTAAGCTGTGGGCAAAGATGTCAGAGCTGCCTGCATATGCAGAAACAGATGTAACGGCAAGGACACGGAGCGGGCCCAAAGTCAGCAGGAAAAGCAGCTAGGCGACAAGCCCGGCACACAGCACAGAGCACAGAGCACCAGGCAGTAAGCATAGTCATGTTATAAGAGCCGTCTCGTCCTATAGCTAACGGCGCTGGGGCCGGTGCCTCTTTAGCCCCGCAGCCCTGATAGAGTAATCATGAGAAACAGGGAAAAAAAGCAAACAAAAAAAAACACCCAAACCCGACTCCCAAACCAGGTATCGTCAGACGTGTCATGCGCATTCCGCGTTTGGCTGTATCCATTCTTGTCATTTTATGATGCCTCAAGCACGACCGGCCCTTCCCCCAGCACTCAGAGCTTGGCTGGCCCCCGCCATGTCCGTGTCCACGTCGCCGAGCCTCTCGTGATGCAGCTTGCGGCGCTTCGCGGGCCCCTGGCAGTCGGCTTGCGGCCCAGACTATGAGCGGTCGCCAAACGAGGGGGTGCCGATGGCGTGCTTGAGGACGTAGGCGCGGGCCTGCTTGGCAAACTCGTCCTTGTTGTGGCGGAACTCGTCGGCGATGCCGGTCTCGAGCGGGTCGTCGGGCATGGGCTCGACGAGGAGCTGGCGCAGGGCCTCGAGGACGGCGCGCAGCTTGGAGGCGGGCTTCCAGTTCTCGGACTTGAGCATGGCGAGGCAGATGTTGCCGGCGGCGTCGTTGGTGATGTTGGGGTGGTAGATGCGCGTGGCAAAGGTGACGCTGGGCGGCTTGAAGGGGTAGTCGACGCTGAGCGTGATGTTGACGGCAAAGCGGCCGCCGGCGTAGACGGTGCCGCTGGGGCCGTCGAGGACGACGTGCCAGTGGTAGAGGTCGGACTCGCTGGGCAGCGAGACGCTCGTGCCCTCGGGCGGCGACGAGGAGCACTCGGCGTATTCCTGGGCGTGTCAGGGCGGCGCGGGCAAGAAACGAAGCGAAAGCCGAAAGCAAAAGGAGGCCATCGAAGAGGACACCAAAGACGACAACAGCAAAGGCGCAGCGCCACTCACCTTGGCAATGCGTTTGGAAGCCATCGTGAATGTAAGGACTGCTGTCGAATCTAACAATGTCGGTCAACCCCACAGAGAGTGTCGCGTGGGATGCAGCGATAAAGGCCAGACGGAGATGAGGATGGCGATGCCAAAACACAAAAAAGACGCTACAGATGAGTCAAGGGCAGACAAAGAGGGACGGAAATGGCCAGGGGAGCGAAGACGAGAAAGAAAAAAGTGAAGGAGTGCCCGCCCTGGCTCCTGCCCAAACGATGACGGTCCCAGCGCGAATGTGTCAGTGTATTATTTATTTGGCTGGCCTAGCCCAAGCCATGGCGCGGGGTACCAGAGAGAGAGAGCCTAGGGCCGTCTATTCGTAGTGGAGCTGCACCCGCCACAGCTGAGCCACAAGCCGCCGTTGGAGGGGCTCACAAGTAGCGCATAGTCGGCGCCATGGCAGCGGCGCACACAGCTCGACGCCTTTGAAACGCCGTCTTGTCTCGCCTGTGTTCTCTGCCTCGCCGTCCTGCCTTCAGCGCGTTTCCTTTGTTTGGGCGGCTGTCATTCGGCACCGTTTGGGATCCTGTTTCTCGTTTGCCTATTCTGTCTCCGACTCGCCTCCGAGAGTTTCCTCAATTCTCCTCGATTCTCCTCGATTCTCTCCTCCCTCGAAGCGCAACCCCGACTTCCACCTCCAGATCTCGACCGCCCCCTCCACCTCCCTCACCAATGAGCGGCCTCAAGGACCCGGCCGTCGCGGCCGCCTACGACGCCGTCCGCTCCGACAAGGACGACACCAACTGGCTGCTCCTGGCCGACCAGGTCAACGAGGCCACCGGCAAGCCGACGGGCAAGCTCGGCCTCGCCGCCACGGGCACCGGCGGCCTCGCCGAGCTGGCCGCGCGCCTCGACGACGCCCAGGCGCAGTATGCGTACGTGCGGGTGCAGTATGCCAACGACTCGGAGTCGACGCGGGTCAAGTTTGCGCTGGTGGTGTGGATTGGCGAGAACACGCGGGTGATGCGCAAGGCGCGCGTGAGCGTGGAGACGGGCGAGGTCAAGGAGGTGCTGCGGCACTACAGCATCCAGGTGGACGCGCGGGACCGCAAGACGGACTTGGCGGAGGCGGACATTGTGGCACGTTTGCGCAAGGCAGGGGGGGCCGATTACAACGGAGGCAGGGGGTAAGGGAAGGATGGGATTAGATACAGTACAGAGGATATTCGAGGGTTAGCAAGAGAGAATTGGCAAATATGAGAGGATATAGGAAGTGAGGGACAGTACGAGGGACAAATAAGACGACATGACAGAAGAATCCGAATTGGACAGAATCAACCCATGTATATACATCATGTCTGCAAGAAATAACACCAAACACCAATACCAAACCATCCCAAACCAATATCAGCGCCCATTGACCAATCAGGACCAACCCCAAGACAGACCAAACAACGCCCCATCGTACACGCTCATCCTACACTCTCCGGACTCGCCGCGTCCGCCATCTCGACGTCTTCTGCCACGTGGATCTCGGCGAGGATTTGCCCGTCGTGTGTGTGGCGTGTGTCCGCGCCGTGTCCGTCTTTGTCACCGCTGTCTCCGTTCTCTCCGTCCTGTCCATTCTCTGTCTCTTCTGCTTCCTCTGCTTCCTCTGCTTCCTCTGCTTCCTCTTCTTCCTCTTCTCCCCCCCCCTCCTCCTTTTCGTCTCCCTCCTCTTCCTCTTCGTCCTCTTCCTCTTCGTCCTCGTCCTCGTCCTTCTCCTCCTCCTCTTCGTCGTCGTCCGCTGCTTCTCCAACCTCTCCAGCCTCTCTCTCCAGCTCAAACAGTAGCGACGCCGGCGCGTTCTCCTCATAGTCGGCCGGCACATCGCTCAGCTCGCTCTCGTCATCCGCCGAATCGTGCACACTGCCAGCTGCCGAAGAGTCGCTGCCGTCCTCGGCGTCCGCCTCATCCGCCCCATCCGCCTCATCCGCCCCATCCGCCTCATCTGCCTCATCCGCCGAGTCGCCGTCGTGGGCCATTGTCTCGTCGCCGTCGTGAGCAAGTGTCTCGTCTTGCGCCAATGTCTCGTCGCCTTGAGCCATGGTCTCGTCAGCATCCTCCTCGTCGGCATCCTCCTCGTCGGCGTCCTCCTCTTCGGCATCGGCATCGGCATCGGCATCGTCAGCATCGGCCTCCTCGCCCTCCCCATCGACATCCTTCATCACGGCATCGCCGTCTTGCCCGCTGCTTAGTCGCCGGCTCTTGCTCCGTGTGCTCCGTGCTCGACTCGCTGCTCTCGTCGTGCGGCCGCCGTCTTCTGCCTTTGCCTCGTCTCCGTCGTCGCCTTCGCCTTCTGCGTCTCTGTCGTCTCTGTCGTCTCTGTCGTTTCCGTCGTCTCCCTCTTCCCCCGCTGCACCATGGCCATTCTTGCCGTCCGCCTTGGCTCCCGAGACCGACGCCGATCCCAGCCGCGATGACCGCCGCCCAACAGCACTATCGCTGCGCGCCAAAGTACCGCCATGGCTGTTGCCGGATCCGGATCCCGCTCCCGATCCTCCTCCGGACCCTCCTCCGGACACCGGCTTCAGTGCTGGGTCTGGATACCGCGAAATGGCCTGCTCCGCTTTACGCAGCACATCGGGACGCCGAATCGCCGGAGCCCGGGCACGCCGCACGGGGTGGTCGCCGCTGACGCCGGAACCCTGCCGCTCCATCTTGTCGGCTGCCAGCATCGGGGCTTCGGAACCGGCTCGGGACAAGCGGTCGGCAGCGCCGGTGCGGTCGGACAGCAGATTGAAGGTCAGCATCATGGCCGCGGTGGACGACGCTTCGGCCTCGGCCTCCTTTTTCTTTTCACGCTCTTTTTCGGCCAGCCGGTCGGCCTCGGCTTTCTGCTGGCGGTGGCGGTCCTCGATGATCTTGGCCGGGTCTTCGCCCGGGAGGCTGTGGCTGACTTCGGCAAAGAGCACGCTGTAGCAGTCGCTGATGAGGTCGTCGACGGGGCCAACGCGCATGAGGTTGCCGTTCAGCTTTTTGATCTCAATGGCCTCGCGCATGGCACTGAGGGCGCGATGTTGGTTGAGCTGGTTGAGCTGGCCGTCGTCGGGCTGCTGTTGGCCAACCCATTCGGTGATGCGTTCGGCGAGAATCTCGAATTCTTCGGGGACGACGGCTTTGAAGGCCTCGTCGCCGGCGAGGGGGATGTGGTAGAGTTTGCGGAGCATGCGTAGGTAGCTGAGGACGCAGGTCTGCCAGAGGTCGTTGAAGTGGTAGAAATCGGCGCCTTTCTTGCGGATGCGGCGCAGCAGAGCCTCGAGATTGGCCCGGTCTTCCATGACGACGAGCAGCCGCGTCATGAAGCGGACGTACTGCTCGGTGTAGACATGGTGGCGCCCGGGCCGTTCGGCGTCGCATTTCCACACGTTCATCACCATGGTCTTGGTGAACATGGACTCGCGGAGGACGGCGAAGGCGGCTTTTGCTTTTTGCTGGGCCTCGCTGGGGGATGTCTCTGGCTCTTTGTCCGCTTCAGAGCGTTTCTCCGGCTCTTTCCCCGACGTTTCGGCGGCCTTTTCGGTGTCTGCCTTCTCCTTCTCTGTCTTCTCTGTTGACTCTTTCTCTGAGACTTCTGCCGCGCCTTTCTCACCCTCTCCAGCCGGAACATCAACGTCCATGGCATCCTCCGTAGCCTTGCTTTGTGCAGGCTTGTCCACACTGTCCACGGCCATGGCGCCCTTAGCCATTGCGTCTGCGCCGTCTTTCGTTGCCGCGGCCCCGTTTACTTTGGTCTCTTCCGTGCCGTCCGTTCCGCTTCTTGCTGCCTCGGCCTTGTCGCCTTCTGCCTGTTCTTTCTCGTCTTTCTCGTCGGCGTCTGTCTGCGCCTGTTTCTCCCCCTCCTTCTCACCCTGTTTCTCTCCCTTTTCGCCCTGTTTCTTTCCCTCCTTCTCCGCCTGTTTCTCTCCCTCCTTCTCCTTTCCGCCCCCCCCGTTTTCCGTCTTCTCCCCCTCGTCACAGTCCCCAAACAGTATCCGCGCGTGACGGATCACCATCCGATGCTGCCAATTCGACTTGTCCTTATCCCGCAAATGGCGCAGCCACTGCACCACAAACGCCTCCCACTCGACCGCGCTCGCCACCGTCACCGCCGCCCCCTGCTGCACCGCATACGGCTGCCGCTGCAGCAGGTCTGCCGCCGGCTGGGCCGCCAAAGCGCCCCGCCGCACCAGCTTGTCCACAATGGAGAGCATCTTGTAGTGCGGCTCGAGGATGGGGTCCTGGCCGTGGCGCGGTTTGGGGAGCAGCGAGACGGCCGCCACAGCCCGCTCGAGGGCGTGGAGGACAGCGTCGACGGACGGCTGCGCAGCGCGGTCGCGTGGCCGCAGCGCGTCTGGCGGCGTCTGGTACATTTTCCACAGGCACTTGGACAGCATGTAGGCGCTCTTCCAGTCGCGGGGCCGAGCCGCGAGCGCGCGGCGGAAGAGGGCGGCGGCGTACTTCCAGACCATGTAGGGCGACATTTCGCCGTGCTGCGGCTTGCGGTAGGTCTCGAGGGTGTCGGGCGCAATGAACCAGCGCTCGGTGTCGGCGTGGTGGAAGGACTCCATGGCAAAGGGCTCGCGGCTGCTGGCGTACAGGCGCATGCCGAAGTTGTGGTAGAGGTCGTGCAGGGTGTCGGCGTGGCTGTTTCTGGGGGTGGTGGTGAGGCCGTCGTCTCTGTCGTCGTCTCTGTCGGCGTCTCTGTCGGCGTCTCTGTCGGCGTCTCTGTCGGCGTCTCGGTCGGCGCCACTCTCGCTGTCGCTCTCGCTGCTCCGTTTCTTTCCCTCAATGCCTCTCTCCTCCCGCTCGCCCTCGGCCACGGCATAGTACGACAGAGCCAGCGTGTAGCAGTGGATGGCGCTCCGCTGCAGCTTCACCAGCTCCGCCCGGTCCTTGTTCATCTTCTCCGCCGACCACAGCACCATCTCGTCGAGGTCGTAGTCGGAGCACTCGGCCAGCCGGAACCAGGCATCCCAGCGCGCGGGCGTCAGCTGCAGCTGCAGGCGCAGATACTGCGCGCCGACGCGCAGATCGTCGGTGGCGCCGGGCGTCTGGCGCCGATTGAGGTCGACGCCCTTGAACTTGCTGAGGGCCACCATGCCCATGAGGAAGAACCAGCCGTTGCGGGCCAGCACGGTATCGGGCGTCGTGGCCGGCACCGTGTCGAGCTGCACATGGCCCTTCCAGGCCTGCAACAGCCGCAGCGGGTGGACAGGCCGCTTGAGGTACTCGGTGACGTAGCGCAGGTTGTGGATCATCTGGGGCGTGGACTTGGTCTGGCCGATGGCCTGCTGCATGTGCTCAATGGTGTTCTTGAGGTCCGACTTGAGCAGCTCTTTCATGGGGATGCCGCGGGCGAGGCCCATGACCCGGTCGACGAGAGCCAAGGCGTTTTTGCGCTCGAGTTTCTCGGGCGGGCAGCCGTGCTCTTCGACGTCCGACGAGCCGGGGCCGAGGCCGAGCTTGAGGCCGTGCAGGTCGTAGAGCACCTGGCCGAGCTGCGCGTCCCAGTGGTGGTCGGTGCCGCGGCGTTTGAGCAGTTCGGAGCGGGCGGTGCGCAAAAAGATTTTGTTGGACGCCTTGCAGAACTTGCGGAGGCCGATGACCTCGTGGATGGCAGCCAGGAGGGGGGCCGTGTCTGTGTGTGTGTCGACGTGCGTGTCTGGGGTTCCCTTTGGCGTGTGTGCGTCTGCGGTGGTTGTCAGAGCCGAGGGGTCAGCCACCTCCACCCCCCCCCTCATCCCCCCCCTCATCACCGTATACTGTAGCGTCCACGCACGCGCCTGCATCTCGCGCAGCTTGTTGGCCAGCGCGTGGTACGTCTGCGAATGCGATGCCGCCACAGCGCGCCCCATGCGCACGTCGTCCTCGTGCATGCTGGCCACATGCAGCATGCCGTTGACGCGTGCCACGGCGGCCGCCGAGGACCGCAAATGCGCGTCGTCGATAATGTCAAACGCGCTGGCATCGTTGACGGCCACATGCAGGGCCTGGATGATGGTTTCGTCCAAGACCTTGAGCAGGTGCATGAACTGCTGGCGGCGGGGGTCGGTCGACGCCGTCGACGCCGTAGACGCTGCCATCGCCCCCCCCATGCCCCCGACGGCATACACCCCCCCCTCGAGGTCGTCCATGATCATCTCGATGCTGCGCAGGTAGCACGAGAATACCTTGGTGGCGTAGTCGATCGACTTGTAGGCTTGGGCCAGCCGCGACCACAGAAAGAGACGCACGTCGGTGCTGCAGTGCGCCAGGAACTTCCAGAGATCCCGGAGCTCGGGGCTCGCGCACTCGGTGACGGGCTGGGCGGCGTCTGCATTTGGATTCTCGGGATTCCCGCACCCTGTGGCCACCGTCCCTGGGTTCAGCACCGGCTCCAGCTTCTCGATGATGGTGGCTGCCTCGGCCTCCGAGCCCACGTCGGCCCGGAACAGCGACAGGAAAAAGTCCATGGTCGTCAGCTTGCTGATTTCGCGGTCGGCGGCCTGTG
Organism: Graphilbum fragrans; assembly: GCA_001513895.1. NCBI lineage: Eukaryota > Fungi > Ascomycota > Sordariomycetes > Ophiostomatales > Ophiostomataceae > Graphilbum > Graphilbum fragrans. The sequence continues at coordinate 888,259 of LLKO01000006.1, read as the reverse complement.
CCGAGACTTCCGGCATGACCACATTGTTGGGGAGGACGAGCACCGATGCGGGTTGTTCCTTTCCTGTGTACATGTCTGTGCCCATATGTGCGTCTCCATCCCCCAAATCCTCCCGCAGACTCTCCCAGCAAGCCAGAACGTGCTCCTGCGCCACGTCGTCCTGCACGGTCGTCGAGAAGACGCTGGCCCACAGGAAGCGGCGCTGCAGATCCCTGTCTCTGCCCTGGCCGCTCCCGGCCCTCGCCATCGCCGCCGCCAGGTCCATCCACCGCTGCAGGCGGCCCTTGGTGTCCAGCCTCACTGCGGCGTCCACCACGCTGTTCGGGTTCGTCATGCGCTCGTAGATGTCTAGGTATAGCTCAAACACCATCTGGACGAGGGGGTGCAGCTGGCTCTCCTCCTTCTTGGGTCCCTCCTTGGCCTGCTTCTCGGCCCCCTTCTCGGCCCCCTTCTCGCCCCCCTTCTCAACCCCCTCCTCGCCCCTCTCCTTCTGGAGCATGTCATGCATCACCCCCTCGTACACGGCTTCGTCGAAAACCCCAAGCACCTGCTCCACGGCCGTCTTCATCGCCTCGCTCCATTTGCTGCTCGTGTACGACCGCGCCGCAAACGCCACCCACGCAACGGCTATGTCGTGCAGCGTCTGGTGGCCCTCGTTGACGCTGGCCACCAGCGCTGCGAGCCCCCGCGTCTCGTCGAGGGCGGCCACTTCGGCCTTGGCCGTGGGCCCCGACTTGCTGTGGTCCAGAAAGGCTTCGAGGCCCAGCGCCGGCGTGTCCTTTTTGCTCAGCAGGATGCGTGCGCGCTCGTCCTTGAAGGCTGTGGTCAGCGCGTCGCGCAGTTCGCGAGCCGGCGTCGTCGACAGCTGGGCAAACCACTCTGTTTTGGCCGTGCTGCTGCTGCTGCTGCTGCTGCTGCTACTGCTGCTGCAGGCGGCCACCATGTCGTCCACCGCAGCCACCGTCTGCACGCCAAAGCGCGCCAGCAGCGTCTGCAGCATCGAAAACAGGTGCCGATCTGCTTCCTGCAGCGGCTGTCGCTGGCTGGCGAGTTCTGCGTGAGCGTCCACGGCCTCCTCGGCCAGGGTTTCGCGCCGTCGCAGCCGCTTGCTGCGCTTCATGTCGCCGTTGTCCTCGTCGGCCGGCTCGCCCATGCCAGCGGCGGACTGCGACCGTTTGCGGGACTGCGAGGCGGCACGGTCTTTGCGGTCTTCGGCGTCTCCGTCGCTGGCCTCTTTGCCTGTTTCTTTGCCTGCCTCTTTGCCGGCCTCTTTGTCGGCCTCTTTTTCTGTTTCTTTGGCCGGTTCTTTGCCTGCCTCTTTGCCGGCCTCTTTGCCGGCCTCTTTGCCTGCCTCTCTACCCGCCTCGGCTCTGGGCTTTGTGTCGCCGCTGTCCTCCCACACCAACAGCTGCTGGTCAATCTCAATCTGCATGATCTGGTTCTCGTCCGGCATGTCGGGCGCCTCGATGCGCACCAGCTTCCCGGAAAGACCCGTCTCTGTCGCCGCCTGGACCATGGCCATGCCCAACGCGGCCCATGACGCCTTTTTGATCTTGAGCACCAGGCGTTCCGTTTCGGCCCCGTCACCGCGGCCGTCTTCGTCCGATGCCGCCACAGGGCCTCTCGGCATCCACGGAAACGGGTCTAGGTACCGCTTCAGCGACGCCGCCAGCTGCCGCCGCAGAAACGGCGCCATCGTCGGGTGCGACAGCGCCATGTCGTCGGCCAACGACTGCAGATGCACTCGCAGCTGCTCGCCGGCAAACCCCTCGGCCAGCGACGGCGGCGGCACCTCGGCCACGGCTGGGTCGTCGTCGAGCTCAATGGCGGCCTCCAGGCAGTACCGCTCGATGCGTGCGCTGTGCAAGAACGCCGCCACGCGCGCCGTGCGGCGCCATAGGTCGGCGTCGGACGGATCGCGGTCGAGCGCCGCATCGAAATCGTCGAGGGCCCCGTGGGCAGCGTCGAGGACGTCAGGCCCTGCAAACACGGCCGCCCGCTGCCGGGGTTGTTGGGGTTTAAAGGGCTTTTGGGCCTCTCGGGGCTCTCGGTCTTGGACGCTGCGAGCCTGGTGGCGTATGCGGTCGAGCCGGAACTGGCCGTGGTTCTTGTAGGCGAGATAGTAGGCCTGGGGGAGGCTGCTGCCGGAGCCGCTGTCGTCGAGGACGGCGACATCGAGACCCGACGCAAACGGCGTCAGCAGCAGGCTGTCGGGCTGCGACTCGGCCCGCTCGTATTCCGTCTTCGCATCGGGGTACTGGAAGATGGCCGAGGCAAAGAGCTCGCGGTATGCGTCTTCGGCCGCAGGGAACGAGCGCGGCCCTTGTGCGTGCAGCTTCAGCGCATTCTGGTAGAGCTTGAGGGCATCGTCGATCTGTTGATGTTCGTGTGAGCACGGGTTCCCGAAACAGACGCTCTGAGGATGGAAAACACACCTGGATGCGCCGTGTGACGTCTGCTTCGTCCTCGACGTTGTCCTCGGGCTCGACATTGATTGCCACAAAGGGCGGCTGCCAAACGAACGTTAGCTATCGTGGAGCTCGAGAATTGTGTAAGAGTCGAACAGGAGCTCAAAAGGCGCTGGGAGAAGCTTAAAAGCGAGCTCCATAGTCCAGGGACTGGTCTCTTACCATCTTGCTAAGCTAGCGGCGCTGTCATGCGCGTTTAGCCGTCAGAGGAAAGGAAATAGATCATAGGAATAGACACCAGCTCGTCGGCGCTTTTTGGTGATAGGTGGCGTGGCCACTGTCTCCATTCGCGTGAAGCTTGACGCGCTGCCATTACATTAAACAGTTGTGGCGCCGTTGTGGCGCAGTCGCTCTGTACCTGCAACCCCTGGCGAGTGCACGTGACCTTTATCGCGCTTGACCTTGTGCGGCCAAAGCAACGGCCCTAGCGACGATCGTCCAACGAGAGACCACCTTTCCGCCGACGGAGGCTGAGGTTCGAATTTCGCAAACAGCAAACAGCGAACGGTGCGGCCCCTTGCGTTTTGTCTTTGCGCACCTGTGCTTCCTGTCTCTCCCTGTCGGCAGCGAGCCACGCCGAAGCTACGCCATTGGCGACCACTGTGCTTTTATCGTCGAGTGCGGCAGAATCGAAGAACACTAACCTCAACCAGAGCTCTCTATCCTTTCTCCCCCCTGAACGAGCACCTGTGCCCGAGCTGTGAAAGCTCGCTCCGGCACCATGGTTGCGCCAGCTGTGCCTGAGTGAGTGTGTGGTGGGCTGCGCGGTGGAAAAGAGGCGACATTCGTTGCTGTGGACGGCGGCGGCAGAAACGAAGTAAACACACCCAGTACTGACGACAGCTACCAGGATCACCGAGGAGGAGCTCCATGAAGCGACCGAGAGCCGGACGGAGCAGCTGATTTCGCTGCGCGAGCTGGGTCCGCCGGATCTGGTGCATCTCGTGAAGCAGCCGGTGCGCGGCACGGGCAGACATGTAGGTGTCTCCGAAGAACGAAGGGAAGCTTCCGATTGCGTCCGCACGCTAAACCAAACCAACAGATCGGAGTCTACCACCACGTCACGGGCGTCGATGCGTCGTCGTCGGCCAGCTTGGCGGCGTATATCAACACGCTGACGTACCGCGAGCCGGGCACGACGGCGACGACCAAGATCACGGAGGGATTATACTGGTGGGTGCTGGCGGTGATGTGGATTGATATTGGCCGGCATCGCCTCCGCATTGTGTCTGGCGCGTTGTGCTAACCAACAGCTGCTACAATGCCTTTTCGCGGCTCGATATGCGGGTGCACGTCACGATTCCCGGCACGGTCGAGAGCTACTGCGTGGACGAGCGCGGCGAGAAGCGCAAGGCGACGGACGACCTGTGGCTGGAGACGTATCTGTGCAGCGTGCTGCGCGCGTATTCGTACGCCGACGACGGCAGCGGCGACACCATCCGCAAGATCATGGGCGTGCGCCGTTTCAACCCAGTGACGAGCACGGAGACGGAGCACCGGTTCCTGAGTGCCGCCGAGCAGTTATTTTTCCGAGGTGGGTAGTCGAGGGAGGGGGGAGGGTCGAGAACTGAGAGAGGGGAGGGGACAGTCGAGAAATGAGAGGGAGGGAGAGAGAGAGAGAGAGAGAGAGAGAGACGCTAACCCACAGGCTGGCAACTCGGCTCCGATTCGACCGTCCAGGTCCCCACGATCGTCTCCAACCACCTCGTCAGCGGCCTGCTCAAGTACTTTGAAACCACCGGCCGCTACGCCTCCGGCATCAACCTCTTCCAGAAGCTGCGCTCCCAAAACGTCGAGGTGGCCTCTCTGCTCGCCAAGATCCTCTTCATGGGCAGCGAAGAGGTCGATGGCGTCCGCGTGCTGCACGAGGCCCTGCAGACGAGCCCCATGGACTACGTCATGCTCGATACCCAGGCGGCCTTTTTGCTGCGCAAAGCCAAAACCGCGGCGTCGCCCGCGCAAAAGGAGGAGCGCCTGCGCATGGCCCTCGGCTGTGCGGACCGCAGCACGGTCGCCGCGCCCAGCGAGTTTGGCACCTGGGCGCGCCTCGCCGAGGTCTACGTCGCGCTGGAGGACTGGGAGAACGCGCTGACCATTCTCAACTCGTGCCCCATGTTCACCTACCAGGACAAGGACGCGCCCATCATGCCGGACCCCAAGGAGGTTTCGCTGCCCGTCTTGGCCGAGAGCCGCCTCGATGAGATCGACAACGAGCTGGAGGCGCGCTTCGGCGAGCAGGTCGACGCCAGCCTGCAGAATCTGCGCGCCGCCGGCTACCGCGGCACCTTCAAAAAGGCCTATGCCATTCTGACCGAGATGACGGCCAAGATCGGCTGGGACCAGCTGCTCAAGATCCGCAGCAACGTGTTTGTCATGGAGGACGAGTACCGCATCGAGAAGAAGGACGTGCCCGCCGCCACGACTGCCACGACTGCGGCTGCGGCTGCGGCTGCGACTGCGACTGCTACGCCACCGGCCCCTTCCACGAACAACGCCCAGCCGGCTGCGGCGTCCCAAAACGCCAGCACCGATGCTCTGCGCGGCACTCCGGACCCGCAGACCAACGGCCATACCGACGACGCCGAGGACGACGGCACCTCGGCCAGCGACGATTCGGACTCGGCCTCGGACGACGACGACAACGCCTCCAAGGTCGACGGGCTCGCCGTCGAGCAGCCGGTCGAGAAGCCGGCGTCTGTTGCCGATCCAGGCGAGGCGGAGGAGGTGGGTGTCCGAGAACGACCTCGAGACAAGGCGTGTCCTGATCTGCTAACCTGCTCGTGCCCACCAGACGGAAGCCTCCGAGGAGCTCTTGTCGCGCCTCAACAACAAGCGCCTGTGCGAGCGCTGGCTCGACAGCCTCTTCATGGTGCTCTACGAAGACCTGCGCGTCTACACCATCTGGCGCACCCAGATGGCCCAGTACCGCGCCCAGTCCATGCAGTACAAAAAGTCGGCCGAAGAGTGGGAGATCCTCGGCCTGCTCGCCGAGCGCCTCCAGCACGACGACGAGGCCGCCGAGGCCTATGCCGCCTGTCTGGCCCAGCGCTTCAGCCCGCGCGCGCTCTCGGGCATCCTGCGCTCGCTCAAACGCCCGCCGGCCGCCAGCGCCAACGCCGCCGCCAACGGCAACAACCCCGGCAACGGCTCCAACAACAGCTCCGCCTCGCGCCGCGTCCACGCCGTCCTGCGCCTCGTCACCTGGCAGTACCGCTGGTACTCGGGCTTCTCGCCCGAGCTGCTGCAGACCGTGCGCGCCCTGATCGAGGACGAGGGCGCCGTCAAGGTCGGTAGCCTGGTCCAGGCCACCAACCTGCCACAGCACGTGCTCGACCTGACCCACCACTATGCGGCTCTGTGCGCGGCCTTCCACAGCAGCGGCACCGATGGCTAAGGATGGGGCGTGGACGGCGTGGTAGAGACGATGGGCTACAGGGGCGGGGACGAGGACGGGGGGACAGGAGAGACGGAAGAGACGGGAACAGAGCATGGAGCCGGGGACGGGCGATGCGAGGATCAAAAGGTGTTCATAGATCAATATGTGCGAGCTTCGTGTTTACGTGTTATTACGTGCGTCTTGGCCAACAATCCGTTACATTATGCTAACACCGTCCATGCTATGCGTCCAAACAATATGCCCCTTCCACGCTCTATGAAAACTCCTCTAATATCGTAACAAAGGAAAGATCGTCATGTTCTCGACAGAGACCAGGTTTTTTTCAGGCCGTCCCCTTTTCCGGCCACAGTACCATTATACACGCCACACATGCTTATCCCACACAGGCGCAGCACTACTTCACCTCGGCTGTTGGCCGCCGTTCGCGTCGCCTCCCAAACAGCGTACCTTTCCGCCGCATCTCGCTGGCTGTGTGCGCCTCTCCGTGGCTGCTGCCGCCATCTGCCGTCACCGTCGTCGTGACCGAGCCCACGGCTGTGGGACTTGCCAGTCCACCCCCACCCCCTCCTCCTCCTCCACTGCTCCCTAGCCGCTGCCCGTCTGCACTGGCTTTGCGAGCCTGGCGTTCCTGCCGCGCCTGTTTCAGCGCGTCGCGGTGTTCTTGGCGTTTCTCGTCAATGTTCTCCTGGCTGAGGTGTCCGAACCCGTTGCGTCGCCGGAACGTCGCCTCCATCACCATGTTGCAGTCCAGCATGCGTCGCGGCAGGCCCTGCACCACGCCGTACATCTCCATAGGATCCGCAACTCGCAGCTCGCCCTCGCCCAGCTTGAAAATCGCCAGCGCCACCCGGAACAGCGTCTTGCTGCCCTCGTAGAAGAAAATGTCCCACACCCGCAGCGTCGTCTCGATCGGAAACTGCCCAATGTAACACGACATGAACCACGCCGTCATAAACATGCTAACGGGCGGCAGCTGGTCCACCGACACTGCCGCTGTGCTCTGTCCGTCCGCGCCGCCCTTGCCCACCTTGGGCAGCTTCATCTTACGGCCTAGCGTGGCGTATTTCGGTGTCTCCGTTTGGCGTCCTCCTCCGCCGCCAGCAGAGCCGTTGCCGCCCGTGCCGTCTTCGTTCTCGCCGCTGATCTTGGCCCACACGTTTGGCAGCGCATCTTGCAGCGCCGTCAGCAGCACGCTCAGATCCACCGTCGAGCCCTCTAGCGACAGATCGTGTGTGCCTGGCAGGTAGATGCGTGTGATCACGTTGAGCAGCCAGAAGCATTGCTCTTCCGTCTCCACAAACAGCAGTAGCAGGCCCGCCAAGAAGTTGAGGCTCTGGCAGTAGCCAATGCGCGGATTGTATACCGAAAACGCCAGCAGCACCCGCCGCAGCCGCGACACGATCTCGGGCTCGTCAGGCCGGTCTATTGTGATGTCGACAGCAGCAGCATTCTTGGCCCCGGTGCCATCAGTGCTGCTGCCGTGGCCGTGGTCGCTGTGTCCAGGCTGCTCGTCGCCTGTAAAATGGAACTTGATGTTGTCGGGGAATGTGCGGTGTAAATCGCGCTCGATCGCTTCGATGTCCACCTCTTTCGCCTCTCCTCGCACAACTCGTGCCACCAGCTGGTCGTAGACACCCGGGTGCTTGGCCACAATGCTAGGGCCGCCCGCATAGTAGAACCAGGCTGCACCGCGCCATTCGGGTGGAATGCCCTTGCGGATAAACCGCTTCGTTTTCACGCTCGGTGGCGGAAACCGGTTCGGGTTCTCCGTCATCAGCCCCGAGTCTCGCAGATACACCACCCACTTCTTGCGCCGCCGAGCAATGTACTCGCTGTACGGGCCGTTCCATGCGTCGTATTGTTCGCGCGTAATGTACTGGTTCTGCTTCCGGAAGCCGTAACGGTCTCGCGCACTAGGGTCGTCTTCTTCGGCGGTCGGCGCCCTCGGGAACAGAGACGCCGCTTTGGACGAGCTTGGCCGGCTATCCGGTTCAAGCAGCTGGTTCGCCGCCATGAAGGGAGTCGGCCGTGTTGGTGAGGCATCCTCGCTTTCCAGCATCTTAGCCGAATCGCGTTTTTCTCGCACCTCTTCGCGGAGATCCGCGCGATTGCCGATTTTAAGGGGCTGCCGGTCACTGATGCTGCTGTTGTTGCTGGTGCTGTTGCTGCTATTTTTGGTGTTCTCCTTATCCTCAGGGGTGTAGCTGCGCATCATGTCCTTCTCGCTGTTCTCGGTCTTGGCGGCATTCCCAGTGGTATCACTCTGCACCACCCCACTCTCAGTAGCGTTGGGCGAAGACGAAGAAAGGCCAGAGTTGCGAAAGAATGCGCCAGAGTCTCGCACGATCAGCGGTGCATCTGGAGACAGGCCACTGTCGTCTGGACCACGCTGCTGCACGCCGTTTCCGCCAATAAAAGGCGGCAGCGGTAGCGGCTCATCCATAGCTTCGAGGATCTGAGCACCAATCATGGAGGATCCTGGATCTGGACCTAATCCTGAATCGAATCCAGATCCAGCTCCTCCTATTGCTGCCTTTTTGCGCCAAGACTGGCCATTGCCGGCTGCGTTCTCGGCGTCGGTCCAGTCGGCATCTGCATGGTTATCCGTATCATTATCCTCTGCGCCGGTCGAGTCACCAAAGCCCTTTTCGTACATGCCCATAACATCCTCGATGCTGAGGCCCTCGTCGCCGCTGGCGCCGCCTCCTGCTCCAGCGCCGCCGTGGCCGCCGTGGCCAGAATTATTAAACCAGGAAAGAGACGTGTTAGAGCTGGTCTTAGTCAAGACACTGCTTCGCTCTGTGCCGGTAGCGGTGAAAAGGGTGCCTTGGGCCGTCGATGCGGTCGTTTGAGACCGATAGCTCGATCGAAGCTCGTCGGTCACGATTCTCGGTGGCGGGTCGCGAATGTGTGGTACATTCAGAGCTGTGAGGGCCGAGAGAGAGGCGGGAGCTGTCACCGTGACAGCCGCCGTTGGTGTCGTGTTGCTGCTATTGGTATTCGTGCTGTCTATCCGGCTGTAGGCAGCAGGAGGACGAGGCAGACCGGGCGAAACAATGCCATTCGTTTGAGCTGGGGGTACACCGTGACGCGTTGTCGAACGAAGGTGGTCGTTAGAGGGCCGATGCATGGCCGGAGCTGACGAGTAGGTCGAATTGGATCTGCTGGAGGAGATGGACATGCCTCGTGCGCGCTCACGGGGCCAAGATTGGGGCTGGGATGAAAGGGGAGGTGGAGGGTGGTGGCTACCGTCAACTTGAACGGATTCTAGCGGGCGAATGCGAGAACCAGACGACAGAGAGCCGTCGCGTGCCGTCTGCTGGATGCTGGGCTTGCGAGGCCGCGAGAAGTTGCCGACATTCATGGCTCCTGTGGGTGCAGGGAAGGTTGTTGTCGCCGTTGCCGGAGGTCCCAGCGGAGAGGACGGGGGCGAAGACGCTGCAGAAGGCGTCGACGATGCCGGCACGCTCGAGGAAGTGGCTGTTGGTGCTGCTACAGCACGTGATTCTGTTTCATGCCACCTGCTGGCAGAGCTGGAAGAGGCCGGGGCCGTTGCGTTGGGGACGAAGGGATGGGAGGAGAGGCCGGCGAAGCGAGGAGCGGAGGGAGAGGTAGAGGGAGATCGGGAAGACGGAGTGGGGGCCCGAGCTGAATGGGCTGAGTGCACAGAGCGAGGAGAGTGAGCAGAAATAGGAGAAACGGCCGAAATCGCAGACGCCGCCGACAAAGTCGAGGCGATGGACCCTGTAGGAGCAGCTCGACGAGCTGGTGAAGCGCGCCCCGAAGCCGAAGAGGGCGGTCGCGCCGATGCTGGGTCGTGAGAGTAGAGAACCGTGGAGCTGTTGGCCAGCGATGCCCAGCGAGGCGAAATGGGCAGCGAAGGCGACGTAGGCGAGGCCACGGAGGTCGGGGCGGTCGAGGAAAAGGCGGCCGACGAGCCAAAGGTCGGGGAAAAGGGCGAGATGGATGAGGAGAGCGGCGAATTGGGCAGCGGCGGTAATTGGGGCGGCAAACTGGCGTCCGAGTCGTCGGGGCTGTCGTCAAAATCGTCGACAAACGTGTACTTGCTCTTGGGAGCACGGGAGCGAGGCGAAGCTGGGTAGTTGTTGTGGTGGTTGTGTTGGTCGTCCTGGGCGATGTTGTGCTTATCAGAAACGGGAGTGTAGCCGAAACGAGGGGGCTCCTCCACGTCGGAAGCTCCCTCATCGCGTTTCGTCGGGGGTTGGCCTTGTCGCAGGCGGCTCGCGTAGAGCCCAAACTCGCGCTTTTTCATGCTGCGCTGCCGCCGCGAGGTCAGACCCGGCGACGGCTGGCCCTGGCCGGCCACATGCGACGAAACCGACCCCGACGGCGAATAAGACGCTGACGACCCCGAAATCCCCGGTGCTGGTCCTTCAACATCCGCGGCATAGGCCGCATCGTCGTGTTCCGTGTAGGCCGACATGGCGGAACGAGTACGCCGTAGCCGCGACTGGGCCTCAATAGCCGTTGCGTGCTGGTGCGTGTGCTGCTGGTGGTTGTGGGAGCGCCGCCATCGCCCTTGGCCGTGGACAAAAAATAAAGTGAGGCTTTTCGGAGGCAGATGGTGTGAATTTTTAGTGGGTGTGTTTCGTGTATGAGTAGGAAATACGGGTATGGAGTACGGATAGTGTACTTTTCTGCAGTCCTCTCTGGCTCGTTCTTGCCTCTTGCCGTTCGTTGCTTTTTTTCCTCTCCTTCGGGGAGGGAGGAACCGGTCTAGGGATAAGGAATTTCCCAGATTCGCTTAAACTTTATTGATCGTGCCTGCCTCGACCACGCATCCCTTACATAGCTAATACCATGATTATATTTGTTTTTCGTTCCTCTTTTTGTTGACTTTCAGGGGTAGTATTAGGAAGGAGCGGCCCAGGTCGTGGTGTCTAGCCCCTCAGGCCCGTCCCAAAATATAGCGCGTCGGGGCCAAGAGGCGCTAACCAAGCGCTATGGCAATGCCATTCAGGTACGGATATCGTTCGCTGTGGGTGCAAAGCAGTTGGACAGCGGTTATTACACGTTCTCAGCTATGCCTGCCAGCTCTGCACGCACAGCGCCGCGTACGAGTAAGATACATATGAGTACTCCATACACGCAGCCAGGATGCTCTACCCACTGTCTCCATTTCTACGGCCTCCCTGCGCAAAAGTAAAAGCAGGAGCACCACGGCCAGTCCGTTAGTGTGCAGCAGTTTGCAACCATCGCCAACCATTCCGACGTATGAATATAACAAAAAAACACTCGTCCGAACATTAACGCGTCTCGCATGCAAGCCCGGATTGAGGAAATGAAGATGGGCGGGCGAGCCACGGTTCAGAAGTCTCATGACGACATGGCACAATTAGTATCAGTGCGGTCAAGAATGTGCGTTGCCAAATGGAGTAAATATTCTACTCGTACTCCGTGCAATTGAGGGCATCTGAGTGCGACGTACTCCATACGTACTCGTAGTAAACTTTGCGTACTTTTTATGTCGCATTTAATCCGCGTGCCTGAGCCCGACTACGGCTCTGTGCGCCTTGCCTGCGTCGTGCCTGGAGCTTTGGGCGCCTATAATACGCCCTGGGACAGGTCAGGGGCGGCCATCTGTTTCAACGGCGCGGATCTTGCGGATAGGGGTGTTGGTGCTGAAGGCCGTTCAGCGGTGGATGGCCGCTTCCCGCTATGATTGGCCAATGACACTGCTAAAAATGACTCGTCGTGGCTATGTGCAGGAGATATCTTACACTACAGCGTAGTGTATGGAGAACCGCCTCTGTGTGTAGCAGCCTGTCTCTCCACGAAGCGCAGTGGCGATGAGCCCTAGCTAATCAAGCCTCCTGTAAGCAAGACACTGCAGCATTGTTTCTTTCACAAGACCACGGCCGAGTGAGACACCAACCGACGAAGCATCACTTACTCGTCATTTCAGATAGCAAATGTTTCTGTTTGGCGCCGCATGACTGGTCATCTCGGCTTTGGTCTCAGGCCTTTGGCCTTTGGTCTCCAATATCTGCCGTGCCAGCTACTTAGTGTACAGGCACCTCCGCGAAGCCGAAAATATCGCACTGCCCATTCCACTATCAGGAAACAAAAGGGGGCTAACCCGCCGCCGCGGAACTGGAGTAGCACCACAAAACTGGGGTTGGCCAAATGGTTGAAAATGTGCACCGTACGACATACTCGTACTCGGTCCCATCCACAAATTCCGTATTTCGTGATCGCATCGCCCACAATGACCTTGTATCCTGCTGTATTCGACGTATGTAAGCCGGTTTTGCGTGCTTTCTAGCATAATTCGTCGATACAATCCCCGCTAGTGTTGCGCGTCCTCGCCACGGTCCAACAAAAGCTCTCATACCAAAAAGTCCATTATTCATTATATGCACGATCGTTCGCACTTGATCATTCCGCCCAGCAGCCACATGTCAATTGCCGGCCGCCCATCTACCTCACTTCTTTAGTCTACGGGTCGTCATATCCTGCCCGATCTGGGCTCATGTCCGGACGGGACTCCGTACTCGTATGCCTCGCAAAAGAACTCCATTCACGGCCTACGAGCCTCTCATTCCGAGTGGACATTGACCAGGGGTCGTCTTTCCAGAAGAAATTGGATTCCTTCCAACAGTATGTGGAGCTGCCCCCCAGTTCGAGACAGGAAAAAAAAGTCTTTCCTGTCTCCTCTTGTTCTCCTCACGGCTTCCCGCCTGTCGTCGGTCGTCTTGCCCACTCTTGTGCATCTGTCAATGTTGCTGTTTGTGTCTTTCTCGCTCCGACTCCCACATTGCTGTCTTGCGTTTGACAGCTCCCCCGGTGTCTCTGGGGTGGCTCTCATGCATACAATACTCATACGGAGTATGTACAGACTATATCTGCGTTGCCGGGCACCGGAATAAGGGACCCAGCATGCTTGAAATTGACCAATTTCCCACTGCTTCCTGCCAGATACATTCATATATTATTATGTATAACGGCATGCATATCATTCATACACCAACGCACACCAATGCACAGAGGCGGTGGCAGTGCATCATCACATTGGCACAATGTGCAATCTGCTCACCGGCCTCCTTGCCTCGAGGTTCTCCACGTGCTACTGCAGAAGTCCAGCCACCAGCACAGCTCAATAAGACATGAATCCAGCTTATTTTTTGCCAACAAGCATGATCCTACTACTCCGTACCTTACGCTACCGTCAGCCCGCAGACGCTGCCGTGTATTGGGCTGCCTCCACTACGAGTACTCGTACTCGGCTGCGGGGGACATAGAGGTTCGTCATCGATAGACATGTGTGCATTGCGACGCGTTCTTCACGCGTCGCGCGCGTCTACGGACAATGCCACAACCGGCCCGCTCGGCACGATGGCTTGTCTTTTCTTCGCGGACTTCAAAAATGTATTTCCTTTTTTGTTCTCGGTTGTTTCTGGTTTGCCTATTCTGCTTATTTTAGCCTTCGTTTCTTTCCTCCCATTTCTGCCTCTTGCGGTTTCTTGCGCCTAGAACGAGCTGTTCTAGACGTTGACCGCCATTATCACATTGCTGTGCTCGAAGATCAGGAGGGGGAAAAAGCGAGCGCCCCCGCCTGCTTGGCACCCAGTTCGTGCGCCAAACAGGTGCCAACCGACGGCCTGCGCAATGTGGTGTGTTGCCTTGCCAGGCCGGTGTGCTTGCCAAGTAGCAAGTTGGCAGCAAGTCGGACAAATCAGCCCAGGTGCTGGTACTGGTGCTGGCGCCGCTTCCTTTTCTCCTTGGTACCACGTGATACTACAAGGTAGAGAGGGAAGGGGGACCGGCAGAGGAGAGTGCGCCCCAGCGCCCAACTCCCCCAGCTAACCCCGAGTCCAGGCAACTCCCAGCTCTGCTTATCCGGGCCGCGTCTTTTTTGGGCGTGCCCCAAGCTGCGTCAGCACCAGCCAATCACACCGGCGGCTTCGGACCTCCTCTCTCTGCTTTTGGCCTTACCAAGGCGGACGCTTGGACCATCCAGAGGCCCCGCTCCCTGCCCCAAAATACAGGTACCTTGGAGCATTCCTCCGTAAGCGCACCTCTTACGCACCATGGCTGGGCGTGCCTTCTTGCTACTACAGAGTACTCGTAGTAGGTCGCACTTTCCGCCGCCCTTGCGCAAGCGGGCGCAAAGCCGCCTGGCTTTTGGGGGGGAGGGAGGATACTGGAAGACAGAGGGGGGAGCAGGGAAAATGACAAAGGAAGGGAGGAAGCTGTGTGAGCTCCCCCCCTCCCCTTCCTTCCGTTGCCTTCCCTTCTGCCCCCCTCCCCCTCGCCCTCCTGCCTTCCCTCTGGCGCATTCTCTCTATTACTCTGTGTGTGCCCATTGCGCCTTCCTGCCACCCGTGCTAGCATTTTTCTTCTAGCGCCCCAGAAACCGCACCTCTGCCCCCTTTAAACCAGTGTCTTGTCTCGCTCTGTGCTGCCCTTTCTTTCCCTCCCTGCTTCTTCCTTCTCTTTATCTGTTCGTCTCTTTTGGCTTTTTTTCTCTTCCTTTTCTAGGCCCTTTTGCCATCGCATTTCGTACCAAAAAGTTCCTATTTTCACTCAACATCCACCCATTGAATTCGTTGCTGCGCTTGCTCTGTTGGTCCAAAATGTCTACCGCCACCCGCAAGAGAAAGCAGGACGCTGAGGAGGAGGAGGACTTTGTTTCTCTCCCCAGTGGCGACGAGGAGGAGGAGGAGTAAGTTGTTGTGTTCTGTCCCTTTTTCTTTCCCTTTTTTCTGCAGCGTTATCATTACCGTTTCTCTGGCCGTTGGCACATTCAACGCCTGGCGCCGGCTTTAAGCAGCCTCATTCGCGCTCTGCGTCTATGCGCCTTTGCCTGTTCTTTGCGATCCAGTGTTGGCAGGGCTATCGCAAATCGGCGCGTTTCGCCCTGTTTTTGTTTCTGCTATCAAAACTAGGCGCAGATTGCTCAGAGCACTAACTCGAGTGTCGTGCCCAGGTTCGAGGATGATGAGGAAGACTATGATGACGATGACGATGAGGACGACGAAGAGGAGGAGGAGCTCGAGGATGAAGAGGCCGAAGATGCGCCCGTAGAAGAGGACAAGAAGGCTCCTGGTAAGTACTGACGAGGACAAGACGTCGTCCACCACGCATTCCCAGTGTTTGTACCTGCAGACTAACACGGCATCTCAGCCGCTCCTCCCAAGAAGAAGCAGAAGGTTGTTTCCGCTGACGCCAACGGCGAGTCCGTCAAGAACGGCAACGGCGTCGCCGCAAAGAACGGCGAGGAGGATGGCGAAGAGGACGAGGAAGAGCTTGAGGAGCCCGAGGAGCTCGAGGAGCTCGAGGAGCTCGAGGAGCCCGAAGAGGATGGCGACGATGTCCCCGCCAAGGCTGCTGGCAAGGCATCCAAGGCGATTGTCGTCGAGGACGATGAGGATGATGCTGTTGCTGTTGCTGCTGGCGGCGACGACGAGAACTAGCGGTCTCGCGCTGCACGCCGCGGCATCACTGCATGATGCGCCTCATTGCCTGCCTAGTCTTGTTGTTCCATTTTCTCCCACATCACGCCGCTGTTGATGGTCGGCCCATTTCGGAATAGAGTCCTGTGTTTCCATCTAGAGGGCAGTTCACCCGGAAGGGAATGGTGATGCAAGCAGTCACTTGGGGATGTCTTCTGCCCAGCATACTCGTATCTCTGCTATTTTCGTCGGGCCACTTGGCTGTCTAGATTAGTGAAAATAAAATCGGTGCTGGATGAATTCGATGGAGATCATAAGTTTATTTGGTGACGATTGCGCATAAAACTTGGGCCCTCTGTCTATCAATGAAGCGCAAAGAGACACGCAGTCTTATGATGTGTTTGGGTCGAAATAAACAGAGCCCAACCAGAAAGTAGCTCTTTGGCCGCCCGCAAATTACTCGTACTCCGTACAATGATGTGGTCTAACTCCCCCGCCTTTAGCTCCGGGCCAACGTAGCAATCTGGGGTCTGCGTCTTGGTCCACTATTGGTCTAGTTTTGAAGAGAAGGCAGGACAGTCACTACGGACAGATTCACGAAAGAAACAAAGGCGGTATGTCTTGTGCAGTGGCCTATGTGGCTCTAGGTTGGTCCCTTGTGTCGTATACTAGCTTCTTGTCGACAGCAATGTCATCGTGGAAACCCTGCAGAACCCATCACGGATCGATCTGCTTCCTCGCTTTCCCTGCATCTCTTCACCCGGAGACAGACGTGTATGAATCACAGAGCCTTTTGTCTTCGTATTCACCTCTTGGGCCGTCCCGCGTAATGTAGTTTCTTTCAGGCACCGACGCCACGGAACCGGTTTGAGGGTAAGACAATCTCAGACGGCACAGAGCCAATACAGCTACAAGATGCACATGGTTGTAATCTGCCCTTCTTTTCTCGTTGCTTAACCATCTCGTCACCGCCGCCGGTTTGCCCTCAGTGTGTGCCCGTAATCCCAGCCGCGGATCCGAGACTCCAGGCATCCGTCTTCGATAGAACAGTGCGCGGAAACAGAGCTATAGCAACGAATGGGTGGCCGTTTTGGGCCCTTGGACGACGCCACAGACGGTCACTCACCCTGTACCGCAATGCTTCTGGGGGAGAAATTGACCTCTGCATACCCAAACAAAGCCTCGTAGGGAAGTTTAGACTAGTGCCGCGAAGTTGGGTGCCTCGGCGCGCAGTCAATTGTCTAGTATTTGAGAAAGCTCGAGATACGCGCGAGCAAATAAAGCAACGAAAGAGAAGCACCCCTTTCACCTTCGTGGGGGGCTCGCCGTGTTCGTACGGGGTTATGACATCCCCAGATTTTCTAGGGGGCAATTTGTGGGCAGGGAATGTTTGTCCAGGCGATCGAGATACAGGCCAAGGTATCAGCATGGAATAAGAAGTAAAGAGTGCGTGGTTCTGGCACAGTTATAAGAGCTATGGACAGTGTCCGGTAAAACATTGGGGTTAAGCTTGGAGAGGTGGAAGGGATGGAGAGGGTGGCATGTCATTATCACAGGGGTTGAGTGGTGGATGATGGCCTGGGGGGTGTTGGAGAAGGCAGTTTGGGGTCTGGGTCTAATGTGGCTAATATATTGGTACATCTAGAGACGCATATATAAGCCCAGGCGTGGTCGTCTGGGCCCCCATTCTTCTTGTTATGTTCTGTTCGTTTGCTTGGTAACCCGTTTTGTCTATGTTTGATTTCGCTTCAGAATGAGTTCCGAGAAAGTAGCAGAGTCTGCTACGTCGACTAGCCCCAAACCTCTTCAACATCCGGCCACAACATGGTTTGGTCCGATGTCGATACTGAGGTCCATCTTTTATTCTGGAAAGTGCATCGTGGTTAACCCTTCCTTCCCCCGCCATTTGGAGAGGAGTTCATCTAAAGTTGTTGATTGTAAATACTCAACGCGGGTCGTCGCATGGAATTATTGTGCCTTCTTCTCTACGACGTTCGCAGTCACCCTTCGCACCCATCAGTGACACCCGCTGTTGTTTTCACTCCGTGTTATTATTGTCGTCCATTCATTTTACACTACTATACACCCCATGTTTGTTTACAAGTCTATGCGCTTTGAGAAGCTCCCTTGAGTATTTTTTTGTCCCAAGATATTTCTATTTCAGGTTATTACACGAACTGCACTTTTTTGATTCCCAAAATCACAAATTCATTACGAAACTGGCCTGTTTCACTAGTGAGATATTCCATTACACAGCCTCTACTTTACAGCATCATTCTTTCCTGTAATGCTCTTTCCAAAACGCGGTGCGTATGCGCCGTCTACAGGCCTCTTCCTTGATCCTCCTCCAGGCGAAGATGGCGGTCCATGGCCGCTAGACCAACATGACGGCCAGATCGAGGACAAGCCAGCCGAGGCGCCGGCTCTAGCTAATGCGGGCATCTGGAGGCTGCTTTTGAAATGTCGAAGGCTGATACAGGAAGCGCCACGTGCGGTTGCTTTGCACTATCTTGGCCTCGAAGCTGGTCGCAAAGACGAGACGCAACAGCGAGCCGGCAGTAAAATCCGGTGTCATTCCCGAGTGACCCGAAAGTTTGGGCCCAACGCCTTGCTTGGTCCAAATGGCAGGGCCATTTGCTAGTCGTTGATGATGATCCTGCCAGTTGTTCTTGCAGGTTATTCGCAGAACCTATTTGTGTCTCTGCTATCACAGCCCCAGTTCCAGGCCCGCTTCAGCAAAATCCCCCACGCATTTCCTGCACAGTGGGTGCTGGCCACTCAGATATGCATTGTGGTGGGCAGCATGGCAGGAGGATTGACGGTCGGCTTGCTGTCCACGGACGTTGCTGCCCATAAGCTCATGGCGGTGAGCCTAGCCGTCTATTTGGCTTCGAGCTTCAGCCACTACTTCGCCCCATCCATGCCGTGGATTGTGGCAGGAACGGTACTGCAAGGCGTACCTTGCGGAGCGTTTGCCACCATAACCTGCTCCTATATCACCGAAATTTGCCCCTCCGACATTGCCAATACGTTGACTGGCCTGCTTACTTGCTTCTGGGCTGCAGGACAGGCTATCAGCTTCAGTCTTTTGTGGGCGACAGCGGGCAAAAACGGCGCTGCAGCCTACCAACTACTGATGGCCATGCAATGGGTCCTCCCTCTACCCCTGTTCATCGGTTGCTGTCTTGCGCCCCCTTCGCCGTGGTGGTTGGCTCGCCGGCGTCGCTGGTAGGAGGCTGTTGGTTCTCTGCAAAGGATATTCCCTCTAGTATTGACATCGGCAACAGAGACACAAGAAGCATCAAGCGCACAAGGCCAACCAGGACCCGAAGCTTTGCATTTTTCAACACACTTCCCCCCCTGGGAGTCACCGTGTGTGACAAAATGGGTAGAGATGATGGAGACGATCCATGATGAAAGACGTATGCCTGCTGGGTATTCGTACTGGACCTGTCTGCGCAAACCTAATTTGCGCCGCACAGAGATCGCTGTCATGGTCGTCGTTGGTCAGCTGGTGGCTGGATTCGCCATTGCAAACCAACTTGTCAGCTTCATGCAGTTTGCCGGGCTGTCGAGCAAAGACTCTATGAAAATGGCTCTTTGTAGGTTCTTTACAAGCCAACTCTCTGTATGCCGAGGCACTAACAAGGCAGTCAACTCTCTCGTCTTTATCTCGGGTAACATTACCTACTTCTTTGTGCGATTGTGGCTCTCTGGCCGCTCCATCTATATTTTTGGCCTACTGCTGGTGTGGCCAGTGCTTACTATCATCGGTATGCTAGAGGTACTGAAGCGTAGCGGTGCCTTGCCATTGGAAGCTGGTTCCTGGTGCCAGGCCGGTCTCTTGTTTGTTTGGTCATTTGCATCCGGTATGCTTTGCTCGTGGGTGTTGTTGTTGTCTTTTGATGTAGCTCCTCTGACTCGCTTCTACGTTAGGCGCAACTCTAGCTCCTGTGTCCATTGCTATCGTGGTAGATGTCAGCGCTCCCAAGCTGCGCACAAAGACATTCGCATTGGCGCGAACTGCTAGCGACTTGGTCAACATCATACAGGCTGCAGCCGGCCCGTTTATGTTGAGTGAGAATGGGGCCAATCTGAAAGGCCTGGCGGCTCTGCCCGCATTGGCGGCCGTTTCGGTGTGGATTATATGGGCCTTATTTCGTCTTCCGAAAACCGAAGAGATCCCGCTACAAACAACCGACTCTACTTTTCGAAATAGCACCCCTGCACGCCGATTCTACATACGCGCACAGTATGAGCAGTCGGTGCAGCAATATCCAGTTGGGATGCAACAGACCGCATCTGCATGAAACCGTGTTAGCGGCATCGAGATTCTAATATCTTTAACGGGCATTTTACAATTCAGTCACCAGGGGAACAGGGGAAGACAGCTGCAAGAATCAAATGGTCCCTCGCACGAAAACTATGAGAAGAAATCACATGTACTTGTGGAAGCAGCGTAGCATTAATACCCAAGCAAGACCAGCCGTAGTGAAACCAGTACCATACCAAGAAAAAGATCGTTTAGAATAGTCAAACCGAGGAACATGAATATCCCAATCAGAACTGAGAGCAGTGAACCAAAAGCGCCTATCGTCCCTGCAACAAAAAATCAACTCAAAAAGAGGATATACATAGCAATACAACTAAAACAGAGATAACAGATCCGAAAATCGAACGAAACAAAAAGTCAGGATGTGTGTCCTGTATACCAAGTCATGCTCATTAACATACTTTCTAATTGAAAGTCACATCCGACGAACTCCTGGATGGACGATAGCTCGAGGCCAATACCATGCCCTAGTTTTACTGGATTAAGCTGTCGCCCTGACCTGATGCCTTGGTCTTGATCCTGATGCGTGGTTTCGGGGACGGCTTGCATGCAAGGCTGGTGTCGGCAGCGCTTTGAGCCGTAAATTGATTAACACCAGTGCCTTCAATGGCATGGGGTGGAATACTGGCAGTATCCACGGCAGTAAAAGGAGTGGGACTAGTATGGCTGGTTACTCCAGCAGCCGAAGCTGAATTCACGACAAATCGGTTCATCATGTTTTCAGCGGCCGTGAGAGGAGCGACTGCGTCCCTGTTCTTGGGTCTCCGGCCCCTAGGCCGGCCTCTTGTCTCAACCCTGCCGCGTTCTGGCGTCTCTTGTGCCGCATGTGTTTGGCCGAGTTTGGCTTTCCCGCGGCGAGTCCGTGGCTTCTTTGCAGGGGGTGTGGCGGCAGGTGAAGACGCAGCTGGAGTAGCATCGGCTGCGGATAGTACGGCCGAAGAACGTTTGGTAGCTGTGGCCTTTGGAGAGCTCACTTGGGTGATAGGAGACGGGATCGCGCAGCCCGAAGCAGTGGATGTCAAGCCGGAGACATCGCAACTAGCAAACATGAGGGGCATCTTCGTGACGCCCATCGTTTTGCCCACGGCCTTCTCAGCCAAAGTGGTAGGAGTAGATGATAGTCCACCAAGTACTTCGTCACTATTGATGGTATTCCCCGATCCATGCTGAGGCTGAGTCTCCGACTGCGGTGTGACATCTGGCACTGCTTTCAGCTCCGGACCCAGTTCTGCCTCACTTTCGACTTTAGACGCTGCGACTGTGGCGCCTTCTGGGGCTGGAAGTTTGCGAGTGGTTCGGTTGTGTTGTCTGCGAGCAACGGCACACGTCCCTGCCTCCAAAACCCCACTGGCTGCCACGAAGTCATATAGCCTGGAGATCTCAGCATTGCTTCCCAATACCGAGTCTTCTGAAACACTGGTGGATTGGCAAGTCGAACTGGCAGAAGGCATGCCGGTTGCAGTGGCTGTGGTGGCTGTGGTGGCTGTGGTGGCTGTGGTGGCTGTGGCTGCTGCGCTTGTCTCTGCCGGAGTCACTTTGCGGGCACGAGCACGTTTGCGCGGCCGCTGTGAAAGGTCTTGTGCCCATTTCACTTCTGGGGCGCAAGAGGAGGATTGAAGAGGCGAGGGCGTATTTTGCTGGACGGTTTTTTCTTCCTTTGTAGCCTCATTTGGCGTGGTGTCAGTTGGTGGTACTTCGCCTGAGAGCTGAGTCCCATTCTGTTGCTCAACAAGCTTTGCTTTCCACTTCTGGGGTGATATGGGCAGTGGAACAGCCCGGGCGATACGCGAGGACAAGTCTGGGTCCTCGGTGTGACTCTCCATATTTGGTGTAGGGGCAGCCATAGCGGCGGGCTGCTGTACTTGGTTTTCTTGCTGTGCTTCCTCATGTTGCTGTGGACTCTGCTCCTGCTCGGCTTCCTCCTTTGGCAACATCTTGTATGAATCGTTGCTGGAACTCTCATACTGAATGCGAGGCGTGGCATATAGCTCTTTCAGCTTCCGCTCCTTCTGCTTCCGCAGATTGTCCTGTTCTGCTTGGAACCACTGCTCGATTTCTTCTTCTCTTAGCCGCCTGGCCTCAGCCTCTTTTGCCTCTTCTTTGGATAGCTGACCCCCCAAGCTCTTTTGTCGCTGCGAATATGTGTCTTGCAAGGCCTTCACACTTTCTGCGTGCTTCTGCCGTAGTTCGTGCTGAAGTCGCATCTCTTTTTTCTCCTCTTGGTCGACCAGCATACGTGCCACCTGAGCCGAAGGTGTAAGGCTGACGACTTTATTGCTTCGAACAGTCTCCTTATCTGCATCTTCAGACGAAGTGTTGTCCTGCTCGCTTTGAGAAACGGCAGGTAGTGATTTGACACGAAGCTCCTGCAGTGAGTCGCTGGGTATTGGTGGTTTCTTGAGCTGCCAAAGTGGCGAGTTGGTAGGAGCAGTGCCATATTCACGCAGAGTCGAATTAGATGGATGGGCTGACTGGGGCCACACATCGGCCTTCTTGAGGGTAAGGCTCCTACTACTTGTAGGACTGGAGACGATTTCCCGTTCAGAAAGTGAGCCTATGGGTTCAAATTTCAGGCCCGGTACCACTGCTGCAGCTGGACCAGGCTGAACGGTAGCTGATCTCCGGAACCAAGAATTGGCTGTCACCGGTGACAAAGGCATGGAGCAGCCAGACAGCGATGACATGGAGGAGACTCGACGATGAGGTTGTGGCCCCTGAGGCTGATTGTGCTGGTCCTGTAGTGGCTGTTGATTTTGTACCTGCTTCTGCCTTTGGAGCAATGAGTTGCTGACAATTCGGCGAGCAAGCGATGGTTGCGTTGATGGGGGCATGGAGACTTGGCTGAAGCTAGTCTGTGTTGAACCAAATGAAACAGGAAACTGTGCTATTGGCCCAAGCTGGGTGAATTCTTGAAAGATAGAAGGGGGAGCGGGACCGGAGCTGGTGGTGTTTTTCTGGAGTCTCGAAGCCAGTCTCTGATTGTTGCGAATATTTTCTGCCCTTGATTTGGACTCAACTGCATCCAACAGACTGTCCCATCCTTCTGTCGAAGGGAAGTTGAACACTGGGCTCCCATTTTCGCCCGGGTCGGGAATATGCACGAGATTGGTATGGCTCATATTTCTCCCGAAGTTGGCCGCCAAGATCGAATCATTCGACAAAACTGTGGCCGTACTAGTGGCAGTCTGGCCAGTGTTTGCCCTATCTGTGTTGTTGGAGTGGATGACAGGATCCTGCCGCCCCTGGTGCAAATGATGGGTTAAGTGCTCTCCCATGGGCACCGGTCCAAATGCCTGCATTGGTAAGGCCGGTGCTTGTTGTGGCGCATATAGACTGTCGGGCGAATTAGAAGTCACCGAAGTGGCCTGGGCTGGTAGGAAGCCACCAGCTGTGAAATCCGCCGCCGTGTCTATTGGCAATGCAGGTGTGGATGCTGTAGATTGGGATTGGGGGCTGTTGTTGGAGAAGATGAGATCCGGAATGCTGTTGGTCGGCGAATATGCCGAGGTAGTCGAAGCTAAGCCTGGAGTCATGATACTGAGACCGGTGACGCTGGGAGGCTGAATGGGAGTGAATTGGCTATATTGGGTGCGTTGAGTGTGTTGCGAGGACCGTAATGCATCCTGGGCGGCGAGAACGCGGAGGTTTTCCAGACGCTGCTGTAAGTGAGCCGCTTGACTTGGCCGAGATTCACTGATGCCTAGCATCTGTTGATTTCCCCGGTGGGCATGAAGGGGTCCGATGGAGTGTTGCTCATGCTGATAGATTTCAAGACCGGTGCTCAACGACCCAGAGCCTATGCCCACGATAGCTTCAATAGGTACGGGTAGGCTAGGAGCCTGGGGAGCTTCCGTAACTAGTGGCTGGTGGGAAGGGACACCAGTACCCCAGTTCGCATCCTCGGCGTTGATGGGGGCCGATCCGGAAAATCGGTCGTTGTAATGACTGATGCCCAGAATGTCATTGAGAGCCAGATCACTTTCTTCGAAAATGCAATCAAGTCCCTCATTTGAGCCTTGCTGTGCCTCGTTGGCGTCCGCGGTGGGTGCCGTGTTAGGCAAACCTTGTGTGATATTCAACGCGTTGACGGGCTCCTGATGGGCCATGGTTGTTGGTGTACCGTCCCAAGTGGTATTCCAGGCACCAGCACCAGCCGTAACTAAGTTGGCATGCATTTCTGCGGTCGGCTGGATGGCATCCGCAGTGGCATCAGACTCGGGGATATTCAGCCAATCACTGGGGCTGTCCATGGCTAGCAGCGTTAGAAGCAGGAAATAGTGGCATTGGACACTGGCCAGAATCATATGGAAATAGTCATGGAGACGATGGACGGACGGGATGACAAAGTGTAGGTGTAGTTCCAGGTGTAGGACGTATGCAAGGAGAGTAGTTACTTACCTTAGAAACTTTGTCTCGGGCACGAGGCAGCTGTACAACGACAAGCCAGGGCCGCACGACGTCGGGAAGTTGTTTTTTTGACGGGCGGCAAGGAGAAAATAAAATAAAGATTAGGACTAGGAAATGGAGTCCTGGACCCAAGGCAAGTGTACAAAGTATTAGATGATGGAAAAGGTTGTGTGTAGCGCTTGGGAGTCGATAAGTAAGAGGCTCAGAAAAGATGGAGAAGGGGGAGAAAGAGGAGGATCCCGGCGAGCAAACGAAGTATATATATCGAATATATGCAGACAACGAAGTGAATAAGGACGGCGCGATAGCAATCAAGCACAGAGATTGTGCCCTCAAGCGGTTGGAAATGGATGTGCAGCCACCGACGTCAAGGCAAGACACGACCGAAGATACAAGCAACGGCTAGAACGCTAGTGACCACAAGAAGATGGCAAGCAGGAAGATAGGATCCGGCTTAGAAATCGACGAGATAGAGGGGCCGACAAGAGAGGGCAAGAAGGAAACAAAACTAGAAAAGAAACTAAAGCGCATAAGATGCAGCAGATGCGGGATATTGAGAGACAGGGGGAGGGAGTTTAGGGGAAGCGGGGCCTTGAGAAGGCAGTGTCGCTGAGAACGAGAGACGGATGGTAAGGCTCGAAGGATGGGCATCGTCCTGTGATGAAGGAACAAGGGACTTGGTGGCCGCTTCTACAGAAGATGGCAAGAAGCGAGATGAAGTCCCAGACGCCAAAATAGCTCAAGTAGGCGTAGATGAGAGGGGAAAAGACGGTGAAGAAGGGGCTGGCGAATCATAGCCAAGGCGGAGAGAGGAGGGAAAGGGTGAGGTACTCTTGTTAGTTACCGGCACCCCCATGTACCACATGTGGTCACTACTTGTATGAAGTACATACGAGTCATCATATGCGGGCTCATGGGAATGTGAATAAAAAAGGGCGAGAGAAAAAGGACAGGGTATGAGAAAAGGAGGGGGGGGTGTGGGAAGACAGGCAGGCAAATTTATTGTGCGTTGCTGGCTCTTGTTAATTCGATGATGAAAGTTGGGCGATGAACAACAAACAGTTGATTGGTCGGCATGCGTTGTCGTGCACCCCGACTCTGCATACGGCCAATATGCAGCTGCACACTTTCGATAGTGGCCAGCCTACGTGGACGTACGACTACATTTTCACAGGTACACAAGCACTAACTGAATCTGTCTGGTGGAAACCGCAGAGGGCTTGACGTCCATGGGGGGATGAAGGTACAACCCCGTACATTTGTCGTTTACTAAAGGCGGACTAGGGTCCCTGAGAAAATAACAAGCTGGGGGTTGATGCGGGTGAGAGAAATAGGAAGCGATCGGACAACTAGAGCTATACGGCCCGGGAGACAGCAGACAGAACGCAGACGCAGGACACATAGAGATATTGAAAGACACACAGAAACACAGAGAGGATGTCACAGCCAGCCACAACCGTTAGAGACAGTCACAAACAGTCACAAACAGTCACAAACAGTCACAAACAGTCACAAACAGTCACAAACAGTCACAAACAGTCACGGAGAGTCACATCACAGACAGCATCGGGAGAAAGTGAGGAAGACAGATACTTGGGGGAACATGTACATGTGCACGCACACAATCAATCACAGACGCACAGATGAGGGATCCCAGATACTCTTGGTATCTTGCGGAGCACTTTGGCGTTGGTCGTAAGCTGTGCGGTGCTGTGCTTGTCGTCTCAGGGAGAGCAGTCGAGCATACTCTGAACCCATACCAGGCTGTTGATTGTCAGTGGTGTGGCTGGGTGGATCTCTGCTAGCTTCGGTGACAGAGCAAGACAAGCAGGAGGGGGCGCAGAAGGAGCAGGGTGTGTGGGAAGAGAGAGGGAGCGAGAGAGAGGACCAACAAAAGCCAAGATACTCATAGTGGAGGGCTAGAAGGGAGCTAAGGGAGCGGAGGTTCTGGGAGAGGGCGAAAGAACGGCGGAGCTACGACGTACAGAGCAAGAGAGCGGGAGGGGCCAGGGGTGGTGTGTGGTTGGTGGCCGTGGAGGAGGATGGCGGTGTGGGTTTTGCCAATAAGACATGCACGAGAGACACTGGTGGGCCGTCAATACAATTAGTGCGTGTCTGGCCAGGGCCACTGTGAAGGAAGGGGAGGAGGACCAGGGGAGGAAGAGGAGCGAGGGAAGAGGAGAAGACAGAGAGGAAAAGGGAGGGGGGCCATATCAAGAAACTGGGGCAGATGTGGCTGCCATGAACAGCAGACCTTGATAAAAGGACCGCGCATTGGACAGGGAGGAAAGACATGCCATCAGGGCCGAAGGCAGGCCCGATTTGGGGACGGAGATGAGAATATGATGAACAAAAGGGGCGAGAACCACGGAGCATGCGGGTGTGTACTATACTGTACGGAGGATGTGTCGGCTTAGTGCCTATCGTGGTTCCCTGTGAGAGCGGAGGGCGGAGAGGCGGAGGCGAGCTGATATGGCAGAGAATCAGAAAGAACAGACGGCGGCCACCAAGAACCAGAGCCAACTCACTGCCTAACGTCTACGACGCACTTGGAACTCAGGGACTCTGGGTAGCAACAACAGCAAACGAGAGCGGCGGGGGCCAGAACAACAACAGAGCAGGACATACCAGTACGAGCAGTCCCTTGGGCCTCTTCTCTACGAGTACATACTGTCTCTCTCTCTCTTACTGTCCCGGGTAACTCTGGAACGATCTGGACGTGCACATACGAGTCTGTTCATACCTTTGAAGGCCTTGGCAAGACAGCTTGCTTACATAGGCTCCATACATGCTGTGGTAGATAGTTGTGCCTCGCTGCATGTGACCGTCTTTTATTTTCTTCTCGTGCCCGCGAGTGCTTACTCGTACGAGTACGGCGTTCAATAAAATGGAGAACGGAGAACGGAGAACAGGGTCTGTGTCCTCTCAAGACACACCCTGTCGTGCGGCTGAGCTTCTGCGGCCTCTGTTGGTGCTGGTTTTCCTTTTTTACCACTCCTGTCTTTCCACTACTGGCCTAGATCGTGGATTGACCTTTTTGCTATCCCACCAAGCGAAGTCCGAGCGGGAGGTTTCGTGTATGAGTGGTGGTCGTTGACGGCGCCTATGGAGTACATGGAGGTACTTGCTGATACGAAGCACACTTGCCATTATAGTACCGACGTACCTATGCCTGCTGCCACTTTTTATTTTTACTCGCTTCGCCCGCACAGGCTTCTCGCTGGCTTGTCCTGCCGAAGTGCACACTACATACGACGTACGGAGCAGAGAAAGACGCCTCCTATTTTGAAAATGCACTTAGCACGGGCGTCCATGGCTGCATCTCCCTTGCATTAGCACTGGTGCCCCCCTGGTAGTTCTATTTAATGTGTTGGGCTTCTGTTGGCCTGTGGAATGAAACACGATGCACCAGAGCCAACACGACATGCAGTGTCACGGCAGCTAGACTGGGAGGCAGCACCGAGTAAAAAACGAGATAGGGAAGAAAAGGAGCGAGGACGAGAGGACCCTGGACGTCGGCCTAAACAGGCTTTAAACTAGCTGTCGTGCACCTTTTCAGCTGACAACATGCCAGCGGTATTGCGCCTTACATAGAGTACTCCGAATACACGAGGAGTGACTCCGTGGTTGTGCTCCGTGCATAGTGGATGTCGGCATCTTACAGTGGTCTTCCATGATCGGCGCTGGGAGCCAGCAGAGCTCGGAGTCCTCGTAGATACGGTATCATTGTATGATTCCATTGGTATGTAATGTACGTGCGCATGCGACCTGGTTGATCGCTTGGTGGCCACCGCCGTGTACGGGTCACAATGTACATATGTACAACTACTACGTATGTACGTCTCCCTACGACGCACTTACATAGTTGACAGACTCCATAACAGAGAGCCGGGGCGACGGGAACGAGCGAGCGGGCGGCAGACCAGGTTAGGGCAGGCAGATTGGGGCACTAAAGTGAGCCCGTCTATCTCTTAATTGGGCCCGACAGAGAAAAGAAGCTACAGTGACTACAGCGGAGGGAGATGGATATGGGCGGCGGACTCCAGCGAGAACATGGGGAAGTTGAAAAAAGAGCTGGGAGGGGCAGAGAGAAGAAGCTTATTTTGGAGGGGCCAGAGGCAAACAGAAACAACAGGGAGTGAAGGAAAGCAGCAAAAAGCACGAAAAAACAGCAGAGTATGTTAAAAAAAGCACGTATAAACCATTCCCGAGACGTACTGATGGCCCCGATTTCTCGGACAGATAACGGGGCCAACGGAACAGACGGCACGCTCAACGGCTGTTGCGTGAGAGAGCATGTTGTTGTTGGTGGCTGGTCGCCAGCTTTTACTAGGTGCAAGCAAGGGAGAGAGAGGACACAACGACTAGGGGCACGGCCAACAACCCATTCTTGGGGTGGCACCGCAGATATCAGCTCCCAACATCCATTTCCACATGATCAACAGAGTTGTCCTGTACGGCGTACTCGTCACTGCTTCGTGTAGACTGGTACATACATGCTTGTACATACGACCATCATGGCATTTCCGAGCTAAGAAGCCAACAGCTCGCAAGAACAAGGATCAGGGGCTGGCGGGCTGGCGTCACAAAACCCACATCGCATCCTCGATCCACCGACAGAACACGAACACTACGACTGCGCCGTACGCGCCAGAAACCGCCCGCTGGGGTCGCCGAAGGGAAGGGTGGCCTTTTGCATTCCTGGCCGGTGGGTCTAGTCTCTTTCTGGGAACTCGTACGAACTGTCCACGGCGGCGTGAAACAAAATGTGGGCGAGACAGTTTGTCGTCGTCACCAAGAGGAGGGGAGAAAGGAAGAGCAAATAGAGAGCCGTCACAGACACAAGAGCAACCGGCCCGAGCACGCAAAAAGAGAGAAAAAAAGGACGGGGAAAAAGAAAGCCCAATAAAGGGGCGGGCACATGTATCGCTTGTGGGACGGCCAGTTACGAGAATGATTTGTGTGCCCATGCATGGAGGACGCCCGAGAAACAGAGATGTCGTCCCCTTCCTCCTTCGCTTCCCCTCCCCCAGAGATAGCGTGCGAGTCTGTCGGCGTGCTCCATACGGAGAAGTACGGAGCAGTGGCCTGCAGACAAGCACCGCCGTCCTTGTTCGCCCACATGTTGAGCGCAATCACTAGGGTATCAGCTTTATTTTCCCGACATCTGCTCCGTAAAATCTCGGGGGCGCCATCCACGCTATCCATGGCATCGCGTGCATCCATACTCCGTCCATTCGGATTGGCTCTCGGTCAGCGCGGATGGGGCTCATGTCTGAGACACGCAGACTCGTATCCTCCCACAGGACATTCGACCGAGAACGTGTGCATGCACAAACACACAGTCTTGCATCAGGACGGGGCTCAACAGATACCGGACAAAATACAAGGTACATTTGTCCCGACTCGTGCACGTACATATACGCAAGAGAACGAGAGATAGCGTAGCCGGGGCCTGTCGCTCTTTCCTCTTTCCGCTTTCCGCTTTCCGCTTTCCCTCTCGCGCCTGCCGCACGCGCTAGTGGGACGCAACCCTTGGCTGCATCCCGTCTTGGCTTTTGACGGCCGCCATTGGCTGTGTCCGTCGCACCGGGTCTCAGAGAAACTGCCTCACTGTTTTGTGCATTCTTTTTGAATTCTTTTAATTTTTAATTAATTCTATTTTCTCCTGTTTAGTTTTGGAATTCCGCGCTCTTACCCCCCGGCTTTTTCCTTTTCCCCTTGCCGTCTATTCCTACCGGCCCTGGTGTCCCGGCCGCTCCAATTGGTCGCAGCCCTGCGCCCGGCTATCACCTTACGACCTCAAGGCGGCCAACACACAACCAACACGCTCACTCACACTTCACAACCAACAACGTACGAGTACAACTAGTGCCAACTGCTGCTACCTCCATCACCATTACCACAACTTGTCACACCGCATTTTCGCCCGTCCTTTCTCGTAGTTGGCTGGGGTGATAGGCTTGTTGTTTCTTTTTCCTGGGCTTTTTCCTTTCTAGTTTTCTTTTCTTTTCTTTCGTTTCCTTTCTATCACTCTCTTTACCCCCCCACCTCGTGGTGGCTTGGTTTATTGGATCAATCAGCTTTCGTAGAAGCTTGGCCTGATACGTCCCGTCTCTTTTGCTCTTTTCGTCCTTGGCTTGCATGTGTTCGTAGTCCCTTGACTGCCTGTTCATTGATTTTGCGTTCTTTTTGTTAGTTCCCACCAACCCCCTCTTCTTTCTTCCCACCTACTTCCTCTCGCTTTTCCCTACTCTCTCACCGCTACTTGTAATTTTACGACCATGGGCGCCATGCATTGTCATGTGTGCCGCCACTTGGCTTGGCCCGCCTTCTCTCGACTTTGGTCTAAGCGTACTATTTTTGCTTCTTCTGTTCTTTTCTTTTCTCATCCTCCCCTCAGCCCAATCTCTTTGCTTACGGCCTTGCCACCTCCCTTGCTTCCCTGGGTAGGCGTGTCCGTGCCCAAGGCTAGCGAGCTACGAGTACAAGTGTCGTTGTCGGGCAACAACTTGCGTGCTCTGGCGTCCTAAAATGCCTCTTCTGTCGGGCCACGGCTTGCGTACTCTGCATACTGCGGCCAGCTGAGTGCCTAAACCCCTTGCGTCCTCGGTCAGAATGCTGACCGGCACCGTTTATCTCCTATGAACTGATTAGCTGCTCGTAATGTACAAAAATATCCTCTACACTCGCACAGGGACTCGCCGTACTGCCCTCGCTTAGCCAGTGTGGGAACATCACCGAGAGACGTGATTGGGTGGAAACGAGGACGGAGGATGCCCAATGTGGTGGTAGAAATCACCCGAGTATGCACGGTCAGGACAAGCACTGCTGCACAACGCTGAACTCGTCATGGCTAAAAGAGGAGAAGGATGAAAAGAAGATCCGTAGGCCCGTCCGGCGTGCTTCATCACGAACACGGCCCCCTTCCGAATCTGCCCCCCGTACCGTTTGAACATTATGACAGATGACCTTGTTCTTTCCCTTGTTCGTTTTTCTATTTGCGTCGAGCCACTGATGTGCCAGTTCCGTTGAATTCCGCTCGTCGTATCAGTGCCCTGGTCCCGTGGTCAGCCCAGCGGCCAGTCCAGAAGCCAGAAGCCAGCCTGGCAGCCCAGTCTCAAGTCTGCCGCCGATGCCTCAGAAAATAAAAGCGAAACTTGTCTCGCAGCCCCTCATTTCTCGGGACCGAACGGCGTCCTCCACTGCCCAGAGATCATACTGACTTGTGCTCGTAGTGTGCTGGCCCCGCCGTCTTGCACTGCGGCACACTAGGACAACTAGTCAAGCTGCGAGGTATCCAATGCCTTTGCCTCTGCCCTTCCCGCGCTTTCGCCTTCTGCTTGTCGCTCTTCCTGGTTAGCTCCAGTTTTCACCCCGTGCCGTTGTCTGTTGATCGGCTTCCAATACTGGCTTGTTTCTCGGCGTATTGTCCGGTCAAATTGGGGTTGGGCCACAGACTTGCTTTCTTTTTCTTGTCTGTTATGTTTTTGGTTGGCCTGTGCGTCTTCTCGCTTGCCAACTTGCACACCCCCTCCCCTTCGCCTTGATGCATACGTAATCATGTGTGCCGGCAACCTGCATCATAGCTCTTGCCATTAGGCTTAGTGTAGCGGAGCACCGCGAGAAAGATCAGCGGCGTGGAGCGAAGGATGTGTGGATGTGCTCGTACGAGTATGCTATTGCTATTATTTTGTCTAACCAGAACCTCTATACCATTATGCGATTGCTCTATAGGGACGCAACAGAAGGAAAAAAAACCAAATGACAACAAGAATCAAAAAAAAAAAAAAAAAACAAACAAAAGGATCCGAGGACCAGTGACAGCCGTAACCGCTTCCACGCTAGAAACTGAACAGGGCACTGCGCCGCTTGCCCAGCGGATACACCAGAAGAGCGCTCATGAACAGGCCCACGGTAATGCCAATAGCTACCTGCACGACACTAAGCAGGACGGAAAACGCCACACTGTTGACGCCCGAGGAAGAGGACGAAGACGACGAAGAGGACGACGCCGATGTGGAATTGCCCGTCAGCTCGTCGGCAGCATTGATGCCGGAAAGCAGCGACCCGTTGACGGCGAGGCCCGAGGGCACCTGCACAAAGATGGCCGGCAGCATCGCCGCCGCAGCAAGGCCGTAGCCGATGACCTCGGAAGTGCCAGGGGCCTTGCGCTCGGCGGCAGCGGCAGCGGCATCGGCAGCCGCCGCCTCTTCCACCGCCGTGCTGGCATGGCCCTCCTCAGCACGCCCTGGGTTGTCCTTGCGGTACGGCGGCAGATCGAGGAACTCTTCGCTGTCGTTGATGCCAGTGCCGGCCCCCGCGCCGGATCCGTGGCGGCTGTGGCTGTTGCTGCGGCTCGGAAGACCCTGCCAACGGGCTTTTCGGCGGCGGAAGCCACGGACGTGCGGTTCGAGGTGCTTGGCCCACAGCTTGATGAAGAAACGCTCAAAGTAGCGACTGAGGCGCGCGTACAGATTGGCGCTGACGCCGACCGTCAGGGCACCGAGCGTACTCGGAATCTGGGCGTTGTTGCTAAAGTAGCTCGAGGCATAGGTGTTGACGCTGAAGCCGGCCACAGCAATCGCCACCATGATGGGGATTTGCTTCCACTTGGCCTGGTTGATGATGCACAAACAGATGGTGAAGAGCGGCACGAACAGAAAATACCACGGCCGCGACAGCGGGTTCTGGCACTGCGTGTCGCTGGTAGCGCCGCTGTCGATGGCGCCATAGACGGCCGTGCCAATGGTGATGCCGTAACCGAGGAAAAGCGTGTAGATCATGGCATAGACCATGCGCACGGAGCCGGCCACAATGTTCTGGCTCTGCAGCTCGAGGCTGCTGCACAGCACCATATATCCAGGAAGAATCAGGGCGATGGACGACTGTGCGAGAGCCGAGAAGCAGAACAGGTTGCCGCCCGCAATGGACCCGGCAGCCCGCGAAAGAAACGAGGTGATGACAGCGGCGGAAATTTCAAACACGTTGGAGTACATGGCGCTGGAGGGTGCAGCCACGAGCGCCAGCGTGCCCACAATGCAGCCGAGGGCAAAGGCAATGGGCAGGTCGATGAAGCGGCCCTGGAAGGCAAAGGGGGCCACGCAGACCGAGGCGAGGCCGTAGACAGGCACACGCAGCCACAGGTTGAACTTGTTCTTGCGGCGCATAATGGCGTCGAGGCGCGCCGTGGCCTCGTCGACGCCGATCAGATCGTGCACGACCTCCTTATAGATGCCATGCACATCGCGCAGCTTGCCGAGATCAACGCCCTGGGGGGCGCGCACCAATTTGACTTCGGCTGTGTGCGTGCTGCTGTCGTCAAAGCTGACCAGCATGCAGCCCGGGATGTACAGAAACTGGGCTTCGATTTCTAGCACGCGCGCCGACATCTTGAGGTAGTCTTCGAGGCGATGTGTTGGCGCGCCATACATCATCAGTCCTCGACACAGCGTTGTCAGATATCGGTGCCGGCTCAGCACGTGGGCAATGTGCACTGTGATCCTGATCTGCTCGTCCTCGCGTCGTCGCCGGCTGCTCTTGCTGCGGCGCTCCTCGCCCTCGCCGCCGTGTCCGCTTTTGCCCTTAGCCGTGCCCACTCCGAAAATGCTGCCTGCCGAGTGCCGGCTGCGTTTGAGCTGCGGCCGCTCGCGCTTCACACGCTCCGTGACGGCTTGGCCAATGTCGACAGAGCCAGCAGACGCCAGAATCGACGATGACCCGAGCAGTCCGGCCGAAAGGCTCGTGGTAGACCCCGTGCTGCGGTGGTGTGGGTGCCACCCTCCCCGCGATTTGCCCTCTTGTGTTCCTCCTGGCTGCAGTTGCAATTGCTTTCCGTTCTTGCCAAAGAAGCCGCTGAGCCGCTTGGATGGTGTATCGGCGCCGCCGTTGCCGTCTCCCCGGGTGGGCGATGGCGGCCGCGACGACATGGGCGTGCTTCCAGGCGTGCTCTGCTCCGAGTTGAGACCTGGCGACCCGTTCTGCGCCGTTGAGTTGTTGTACAGTCGCAGCAGCGACGACAAGACACCGCCGTGGTACTTGGCAGGCGGCGGCACATAATCGTGGCCATCGGCGTCGTATACGGCCGTTGGTGTCGATGTGCCAGACCGGTGGCCGCCTGATGTGGCTAGGGATGCATCGTATAAAAAGCCGCTGTCGGTTCCCGCCGCGTCTGAATACGCTGCTGGCTTCAAAAACTGTCTCCGCGTGTGCGAGCGCACTAGATTTAGAGCTGTCGTGTGCGGGAGATCGAGAGGCACCGTGTCCTCGTCTTCCTGGGCTGCTTCGTCGTCGCTGTTGGCACCGCCTAGGGCTCGGCTGGGATGCAGACTGCCTCTCCGGCGACCGCGGTCATAGGCAGCGGCAATAGCGGCGGCTGTGGCGGCGTCTTCGGCGTCGGCGTCGGCATCTACAGAGGCTCTTCGTGAGGCTGGCGTCGAGTAGTCTCGCTCGACGCTCTCGGCCAGGCGGTCTGCGCGCTCTTTGGCCGCCTTCTCCGACAGCTCCTGCTGCTGTTGGCGCGCCTGGGGAATCTGGGGGAAATAGGACGGCTGTGGCAGAGCCAGAGGTGACTGCTGCCCATATTGTTGGATAGCCACCGAGGGACCTGTCGAGGGTATCATAGATGGCGCTGCCAGTGGACTCGTTGCAGCGGAGCCTCTAGCAGAGCCTCTCGCGGAGCCTCTGCCTGAACCACCAGCTGCAGCCCATGTCCCTCCTGCTGGTCCCCCTGTCGGTGCTACTCCTGGTTCACGATCTTCTCGCTGCAGGATGCGGGATAGTGCACGGGTTAGCTCGTTGTGGTCGACGCCATCGTGGGACTGGTGCTCGGTGGGCTCGGTGGGCTCGCTGTATGTGGCCGGGCCACCGGACGAGCCGGGACGTGATGCATCCTGGTCGCGGAGCGGCGACTTGTGTCCCTCTGAGAAGCCCACACGCTTCTTCTCTTTCGTCCTGTTCGGGGTGGGTGTGCCGTGGCTGGGGATCCCCGGCGACCCCGGGTTCGACATGATGGCAGCGATGAAGACACCAGTAGCGACTGTTGTAAGGGAATAATGGGTGCTAGGAGCCGGAAACAGCCCCGAGCGAATGTGAGGATAGTTTCAATGCCACAATGGTCACAATAGAACTGGCGCGATCCAATGGGCTGTTCAGCTCGTTAGTGTGTCAAAACAGCCACCATCAAAGGACAGCGGAGCAGCCAACACAGCATTCAGTCCGTGGCCAAGCAGACCTGCACGACTCGACGTTTGTCGTCTGTGGCGTGCCGTGTGCCGCGTGCCGTCTGTAGTTTGCTGTTTGATGGAGTCGATGCAGACAGTAAGCAGAATCGGCAAGTCGAAATAGGAAATAAGGCCCAATTCGTCACCTGGAATACTCCCAAAAAAACGGCGGAACCTTCAGATGCTTTCCACCAGCCGCCAGGGATGGCCAGAAAAGAAGCCGAAAATAGAATGAAAAAAAAAAAAAAACCCGAAATCCGCCACCATGGGCGAGCCTAGCAAGGACAATGCAATGCCAAAGGCAAACAGCCCGGCGAAGCGTTTTATTCCACCTCTCACTGGCTTCCGCTGCGTCCCCAGGCACCTTGATAAGCTAAAAAGGGGACCGAAAACTCTTCTGCGCCTTATCCGAGTCTGGGGCACTTTCCCTCTCTCGCTCCTTCTGTCTTTCTCTTTCCGTCTGTCGTTGCTCCTGTCGCTGTTGTTCCCTCGTACTCTCACGTCCAGCCACTGCGGAAGAACGGACCGATTGGCAAGCGGAGGAAGGTGCGAGGCCGAACTCCTTATCTAAACAAGGAAAAGAACCAAAACACAAATTTGGCCTACGAATCAGACATGGCAAGAACGACCACGATGAGGAGAGCCGTCGTCATTTTGCCTTGATCGGCGCGAGTGGGCCGTCCGCTTGCTGGCGTTCTTTTACTACCGTCCATTTTGGCCAGGAGAAGCCCCTCCCAGCAGGGCAGCCATAGGCCTAGGCTCTAGGCTCCAGGGCTCCAGGCTCCGTGTTTCCCTCTCCTTACGACCGTCTTCTTGGACGGGAGGGGCCAACAAAGCGGCGCGAATTGGCGCGAATTGGGCCGACCGGCTAGTGAATGGGGGGCCGACAGCAGCTTGTTGGCACAGCACAGCGGAAGTAGAGGAAAGGGGCACAGTGTGAGAGCTCTCGTACAGAAAGGACAGGGCAACTGCTTCCTGCCACAGCATACTCATTCGCATCTGCATAGCTCCGTGTTGCGGCCGAGCTCGTACAGCTTCAAAGACGGCCACGGATGATGCACCATGGCCGCAGGAGCACGCCGAGCCTTGATTTTCCAAAGAAGAAAAATGGGGTTCGGCTGCGTCCCATTATCCCTGAATGAGCAGTGGGTGGCGACGATCTCGATTTAGCGGTTGCGCCTTGGCGCCAGGTCGCACACAGTGTCCCAGCGCTAGGGACACTGTCTCGCAGCACGAACCACCCATACATGTGAACTATGACTCGCGCGTCCTACCACAGTTCCGCCCTGCAAGTGCTCGTACTCGTAGAATGGCTAGACCTCACCACGAATGAATGACGTAGTTCTGCGTGAGGCACCCCCCACTCAAGCTGTCACAACAGAATGGTCTCCGACGCTGCCGGGCGATCTGAACGAGGACCGGCCTCTCGGACGGTCCGCAGAAGGGAAGAAGAAAGAAAAGCGGAGATGTGTCGTGCAAGATGTAGTCGTGTGTACGGCGCATATCTGAGTGCCTCCCTCGAGCTCCCGTAATACCGAGTAGTTGTTTCGTCATGCTTGTTGCATCGTCTCGCATGGAAAATTCTATTCTGGCTGGCCCATTGTTTGCTTCCTTATCGCCCCCTAAAGCGGGCCCTCCATTGTTACGACGTACCGAGTACACTACTCGCTATTACATGGTGGCAAAGGGGGACCCAGGAACTCGTACCGGACGTGCAAAAATAGAATGCCGGGATGCGAAAGTACTACGCCGAAGAATTTCTGGTGTGTATG
This sequence comes from Graphilbum fragrans, assembly GCA_001513895.1. Classification (NCBI taxonomy): domain Eukaryota; kingdom Fungi; phylum Ascomycota; class Sordariomycetes; order Ophiostomatales; family Ophiostomataceae; genus Graphilbum; species Graphilbum fragrans. The sequence goes on along the minus strand of LLKO01000006.1, from coordinate 851,244 downwards.
TGCGTGTGCTGAGAAGCTATCTGAGTCAGAATCACGATATATCCCGTACCTGCCCCTTTTTTTTAATGGTTATTTTTCTGTTGGGTCTTATCCTTAGCTATCTATTCTGCAGCTACAGCTCCATCTGGTAGCTACTCTGTACCTCTGGCTGATACCAAAAAGTAGCCACCCACAGCCACTTCAACCACTCAAAATATGCCCAGGCGTCACACCGGCAGTTCCTCCATGATACTTCGTACAGACGCAAGACACTACGGCCCACCAATTCTGCCCGCTTCCCCAGTGTTCTTGACTAAGCGGCCTTGCAGCCATTTTGCATTCTTCTCCTCCCCTCATTTCAACGGTGTTAGGCGGACCACGTAAGAATGTGGGACGTTGTTTTTTTCTTCTGTTTTCTGGTGTTCCTTTTTTTCATTACGGATGAGCCCGCCCGGGCAGAGGATGGGCGTTTCGTATGGGCGTAGCCAGCAAAGGGAGGCGGCACCATGCTCGCCCGGCATATTCACGATACGGAAATCTGCATTCCGTACGCCGTCCTTCTGCCTTGTTCTCAATGCTCGTTTTCCCTGCTGTCTATGGACAATGCATTGCTTTCGTAAATACATACATATGTAGTGACGAAAGGTATCCTCTACACCCCCCAGCTAGTTCTATGGCAGACTAGAGGGCTATGAGTCGAGTCTGGCCTGCGTCATCCGTGTCAGCGCCTCATTGGCGACCCGGCATTGGTCGGTTCTCGTGCTATAGGTCGTAGTGTTGTAGTATCCACAAAGTGAGCACGGAGCATGACTAGTGTTCGTGCAGCGGCGGGGACACCGGTGAGAAACGGCGGACAGATCTCAGGCTCCGGAAAGACCGCCAAGAGCCACAGAGCCGTCCACGACCAATTTTCTGATCTCTAACCCACGACCGTGTGTCAGTGCCAATGATGAGAAACGAAGTGGCCCGCAAGAGATACTAGTGACTCGGTGGATGGTTGTGAACAGTGAAAATTCAATTCGGATGCGAACTAGCTGTCCTGGCTCGAAAGCTGGCGTTTGCAATTTGACATCCATGTATGCTCCAAATAAACGCCTCGTACGGCTCCCGCCCCCCGCTGTAAGATCCCGTACGGCATCCTTTGGCCTGATGAAAGGAAGGAAAGAAGAAGCATAGTAAAATATCTCCCATAGATACACCGGCCAAATCGTGGCCCCGAGTATTTCCCAAGGAGGGTGTGCTATAGCAGCATGCCCAATACTTAAGGAGTAGAAAAATAACGAAAAAAAGACGATATACCTCCCATATACACAGACCTTCAGTGAGCCCACAGCGGCGCCGTCCCGTCATCCCCATCCTATATACTCGTACTGCTTGCCATATTACCACCCGGTCACCGTCCAGACTGGTTGCCCACACGGGCACCGGTGCCCTGTTAGTGTGTCCACCAGCCGATGAAACTTTTTGTTGCCCAGTCATCCCTTTGTTGTTGTGCTCGTCATGGCTCGTAGACCCGAAGCATGTTCATAACGGATAGTGTACCGATGTTCCTAATGTTCTCGACGTGGTTGACATCCTTGTTCGTCGTCGTTCTCGCTCCAGTCTCTCAGACGGAAGTGCCCACGAGACTCAGTCGCTGACGCTGGACCGCCCGTTGCATGAGACCGACGTTCTCCAAAAGGCTCTTCCGCTCGGCGTGCAGCTGTTTCCGCTCTTGTTCGAGAGCGTGTATCCGGCGACGCGCCATGTCCAGCACTTCGGCCTTGCTCATCCGGCGATCGTCGTAGTCACCGTGGCGCGAGGATCCGTCCACACCATCGGGCTGGTTTGCGGGGAGGATGGCTAAAAGCCGTTCGAACTGCGCGTTAAGCCGGTTGCGATATTGCTTTTCGACCACGTTGTGGTTCTGGCGCGCGCGGCGCTCCTCGGTCGTCAGATTGTCGTTGGTGTCGTCGGGCGATGAGGGTGCCGATTCAGGAGAAAGGGGCCCTACCCCACCAGTGTCCTCGCTCTTGCTTCGAGACTTGGGCTTCCTGCTAGCTGTGCGGAGGGTGATGTTATGGTTGCCGCCGTGGCCGCTGTTGGGATGTTTTGCAGATGTGCTAGAGGAGGACGACGAAGAAGAGGATGCCGACGACACCGACTTGGACTTGGCGTCAGAGCGCGACCGCACCTTGGACGCAGGCTTGCCCTTTGTCTTGAGCACCTTGGATTTGCTATGACCAGAGGATGTTCTGTCGGTCGAGGGCATCGGCACAGCAGCGTCATCCATCACGAAAGCTGCCTCCTGGCCAAAGTTGTCGTTTTTGTCCCACGAAGTGGTGGCGTTTGTAGGGTAGAATGGTGTGGATGGCTCGTTGCTGTCGCCAACAACAGGTGAGTTGAGCAAGCTTGTCCCGTTGCTGGACCAGTCCATGAAGTCTCCGCCAGCCTGAGAGTCCAGGTAGCAGTTGTATGAGGGGTCCTTGTCGTTAAGGTATTCGCCGGGGGAGTACGTCATGCCACAGTAGCTGTTGTCTCCCACCCAAACGGCACCTAGCACGTTGTCCGATGAGGGACCGACTGAAGACGGCTGGAACTGTAGGAAATACGAAAAAAGGCGCGTGTTAGCTGTGAAGTGTTCGCGGTACTGTTGTAGAAATCGAATGGTCTACGTGGATGTCTTGTGGAGATGAAAAAAGCAGGCAAAAGACAGGAGACCAAAAAAATAGCAACCGAGGCAAGAGCAAGCAAGAGAGGCAACGTCAAAATTCAAACAAGGGCCAAATAGCGACCCCATGGGTTGCTGGTCAGGATCAGACCACCGCAAAAAAGCCGGCTAACGGCTTGTGAGCACCACTGAAAGCATTACAGCCCCCGGGCACAATACCGCCACGCTCAGATTCTTGTCCCACGTACACAGTGGCCCTTGCGCTAATATTTTTTCTTCATTCTTTTCTGATTTCTATTGTCGACTCTTTTTTGTTGCTGGGCAATGGGCAAGTGATCAAAGAGGAGAAGCGGCTTCGAGAATGAGCTAGCAGCCACAATGCTCTGATCACCTTTTGTGCTGTCTCTTCTACTTCTTGAACTAAACGAGCTGTGCATGGCTGAACGCTCCAGGCGCTTGCAGGAGCTCATATGTTCATCTTGGGAATGGGGGGATGACAAGCCACATTGAGCTGGGCAGAAGTCACCACAAAAATAGTAACGTGTTCAGTCTTACCTTCACGGAGTCGAAGTCCATTTCTTCTTTGAAATAGGATGGTGCCAGATCTGAGTTCATCGTGGGGAAGCTGGCCGGAGGATCAGATCCAGAACAAGGGCACGACAGCAGGAAACGAGGCGGAAAGAAGGTGACAATGAGCGGAGGCTATATTGAGATCGCGTCAAGCAAATAGCTGGCCTTTCATGTTACTCGGAATTACTGTGTAGGTAAGCTGGCGTGGGGGGAATTAAGATACGCCGGGGTGTGAGGCACAGGTTGCAACTAGATGGGCCGCAAGGTGGACGTGCTTTTGAAGCGACGATGGAGAGAGATGTTGCCGCGAGGAGAATAGTCGGATGATCTTGGATGAAAAGAAAGGCCTGGGCCGGGAGCAAGAGATCAAATAAGATCGAGAAGCAGTGGGATAACAGTGTTAGTAAGAAGCGTTGCCACTTTGGCGGAGTCGGGGGATGGAAACAGATGTGAACGGCGAGGCGAGGAAGAGGGGATGCAGGAGAGGAGGGGTGGGTTCTTTCGTCATGTCTGCTGATTCTGTAGGCATTCCCTCCCGGGCCTGGAAAGGCTTGCCTTTATATCCCTGAACCGAGAGGAGGGGGGTAGCAAAAGAGGAGCAGCAAAACAGGAGCCACGGCGCAGAGGCCGAATGCCGCGATAGGCCAATGGCAGGCCAGGCCGAGCTCGAAGCTCTTGGTCCATCCTTGCCTGCTAGCGTTCCAGCATGGCCAGTCGACTTAGACACAAGTGGAGGGGAAGGAGCGAGGGTGTGCACAGTCAGCGGGCAGTCCCACCCTCACTTTTGTTTTTGTTTGTGTGTATCAGCAACCACTGTGTACGAGTACGACTAGTATAGCGAGTTGCCAGTGGGCTGCCGGTGACCGTCAGCGGTCGTCAGCGACTTCCAATAGCCGCTAGCACGCGCCGGAGCCTGCTAGAATGTGCCTGGGCTGTGCTGGTAGGCCCGCCCAACGGCGACCGCTGCGGCCGCTGTGCGTGGGCGATGCGTGGTGGGTGGCCCCTTCCCACTGAGAATGGCCCCTGGCATGCCGGATCCAATACTGCATAGCCATTTACCGGATTCTCCCAAATAGCGATGGCGACGTATGCACTACGGATATGAATCATAACACCCAACTTTCGCAGTGGCCCGATACCTCAGGCGTGCAGATGGCACCACAACAGCAGCCCATGTGGTGCCATTGACGTGGTCTGGACCACAGACGACGAGGCCAGGGATATGGGCGAGCAGGGAAGCGGGCATAATCGCCAATGCCAGCGCTAAGATAAAAAGCGCTGCGTGGCATGCCTACAATGCGACGGGATACTTGAGATACGAACTACGTTCATACCTGTGCACCTACCTATAGTGCTGCTTGGCGGTTTGGCATTCGTTAGCGCAAGCTGGTGGCGTTGGGGCCACAAACGGCCACAGCTTTGCTCGCTCAACGCTGCCATGGCGCCAAGCGTTGGCTCTTGCCACCTGTGCTGGTGACTGAGAGGAATGGCAGAAGCAGGAGCACGTCAGGCACAGGGCAGGAACATGGCAGGAACGGGCAGGAGCGCTCGGCCATGTCGGGCATCCACGCTGTGGGCGACTACCGGATATGACGCCGGCCTGGCCGTTGCTATCCCTCGCTGCCAAACGAAGACAGGGGAGAGCCGTCTCCCGGCTGGCAAAATGGCCGCATCTCGGTACGAGACATTGTGCAGAGTGGCTTTAGGATACTAACGAGTACGAGTAGTGTAGTTGCGGCGTAGATTTACAGTTAGTGCGCTGCTGCATACACCACGTCGTCATGCATTGTCCCATATTTTAGTACATATAGCTTTATGGCTCTTATGTACTCGTAGTTGCGGAAGGCGGCACAGAACTCAAGTCGGTCTAGACGGGGCAAGAGCGATGAGCCCACATTAGCTCCTGTCGTGGTGCCATTCTGACACAGATTGCAGCCCAGCCTAGTCTGGTAGAAGGCGCACGTACAGGCGGATGCCCATCCAAACAGTGAAGGCAGAACACTGGGAATGGCCACCGCTAAGGTCCAATGCGCATTAAAACCCTGTGCACGACATTCCTTATTTGCGAGAATCCATGACGGTAGAGAGCATATATCGACAGCCACAGCGTCATCGTGAAGCTGCGACACCGTCGTTGGCGTCATGTACGCGTTGACCCGTTGTTTTTACAAAAGCTGCCCGCAACGGCGATCGCCAGGGCCTAACAAAGAAATCCTCCGAAAGAGCCGGCTGCCATCTTCGATATATTCACCACCTCTCAGCTAAGAGCCAGCCTCCGAATCGAGACACGAGACAAAAAATAGGACCTGCGCGGAAATGGCTGCAACTAGCCAGTTTGTGGCCTGTCCGTCTCGGCGCTCGCCTTGTCCTTGAACACATGTCAAGCCTCGATATTGACAACCCGGCCTTTCGCCGAGCTTCACCCATCCCGGTATGAGCCGTAAAAAAGCGAGCGAGGGCTAAGTACAACAAATCGAAACCAGCAGAACGGACGCCATGTCCCGCGCAATGGCATCCCATCCCTTTCTCGATCCCACGCCACGATTCCAGTTGGTTCCGGGTGCGCACGCAGCTCCGGAGCCGTTCCCAGAAGGATCCATTGACCCGTGTTGCCTTTGGGCATCCTCGCTTAGTATCTCGCCCGTTCGAGTCTTCAAAAGAGCTGTGCTGTGCTGTGGCAAGCCGTTGCAACCGCTGGTCAGTGGTTCTGGGCGATAAACTAGGCCCACTTGTTTCCACTGGTGCCAAGGTACCCTGGACTAACCACAGAACATACATACATTCCCGTTTGCACATTTTTTTCTAAATATCTACGGGCCCGATAGGAAAGAGACGGAATGATGGGGCTGATGCGGTGCGTCTTGTGACGTCTTTGGCTCTCGCAGTAAAAGAAGTCGTGCGATGCTGAGAACCCTGGAGAAGCGTCGAGAACGCGATGGGAGGCCGATAGCTGTCACGGAATCCAGTCTTCGGCGAAGAGGGAGCCAGACCCTGGGAGAAGACTCGCCCGCAGTACGAGTACATAATCGTATTTCCTTGCGAGGGCATAACAATACATAAGTAGCGCGGCCATCCACAATGTGGACGCTTTTCGGCGTCCACTGCTGGGAGCCAGAATGAGACTCGTTTCCCTCTGCAATGTGGCCACTTACACCATCGCCGATGACCGCCGCTTATCCGAACCCAACTGAGCTCTACGGTTAAGATACGACTCGACCCGCTTGCATTGTCCTCCGCATGCCAATATTCCGCCAATGGTTTCCTGCCCAACTCTCCTCCCCCGTCAAGTGATGCGTTGGCCCAGATCAGGACAAGAGACAGAGAGACGACGTGAGGGGGCAGGCAACAATGAATAGTTGCTAGGATTGGCGTCCGGAGATGCCAATAAGGATCCCTAGGCAGGGAGGGAAGAGGGGTCGGAGCGGAGAGTGCTAAGTTTGGCATGGAATCCTCTCCCAGTGCCCCGAACAAATAAGACGGCACAACGTCTTTGTCCCAGCTCTCAGGTCGATCAATTCGGCCCCGCAAGAAAGACGCTGAGGGACAAGCAATATTGGCCTCCGTCGCTGAAGCCATTTCCAGCCGACACAAAGAGCGCCTCCCAGGCGCTTCCCAATACAGCAATCGCCCGAAAATGGGACTGCTAAATCAACAATGCCTAGCGTCGCGGTCTGGCTCATGGCTTCAAAGACCAGGCGAAGCCACAGTCGAGAGACGGCAGCAGTTCTTTGTTCAAAGTCACAGTAATTCTACCTCCTCGCGAAACAATACCCAATTGAGGCATCTGGGAACGAAGCATGCTTAGCATTCTAGAGGACCGTTGATTTGAAGTCCTACTGGGACTTGAGACCTGAGAATTGACGAGGTCTCGTTGTTCAATCGATTAGGGATCCGAGCTCAGCAACATTGGTACATTTTGAGCCCAGCCTCCGTCCCAAGCAGAGGCAAATATGCAAAATACGACCTGTGGCAAATTCTGCGCTTCCAAGTACCCAATCGAGGCTCGCACTGGCACGTTTCGGGTATCCCGAATTTATACCGCCACTTCTGCCATGCCAGCACCATTAAGCACCTGGCTGCATGATGCAACAGGGTACTGCACGCTCTCCTGCTTAGGTCTCTCTTTAATTTCTTTATCATACTATCTCGCTAAATTGAGGGTGTGCCCGGGAAAGAAGCCTCGTACGTCGAGGAACACTGAACACACAAGCACCGGATGAAACGAGGCAACACCTGAGATTAGCAAAGCCCAAGCGTGTGTGGATAGACACAGGAGGCAAAGGGACGAGGAAGCTAGCCGGTGGCCCACAGCATCTACCCGTTTTTACTTGTGCAGCGCGCATCAGCGGCTCCGTGCGCAAAAGTCTCACTCCAGAATCCAATGGTCCTTGTATTTCCCGTATACTGACATTGAGTTGCAGCGCTCTCATATTTTCAGACAGAGTGCTTCTGGCAAATGCGATTCAGTAGAAAAACACTGCACGTTTTTATCGCAGGTATATTCTTCTCACTGGATTTATTTCATTTTGTCTTAAAAGCTACCTCACTACATCGAGTGGAAATTCACATATATTTCATACGAGCCTAGCAAACGCTCGAAGATTCTGGATCTTATTGTTATGAAGCACGAGACACCTCCTCCTTCGGTCGTGTGTCATGATCTGTATCTCGAAGAGAAAAAAAACCTGCGCGTGTGCGGAGAATCGGACAACAATCAGGAAAATAAATGGCAGACAAATTGCTCTATTCTATCCCTCGATGATACGACAACATATTGTTGATAGCTCGACGTATCCCTTGTCAATTACAACAAGACAAAGACACTTGCACTATGCCGGAGTTATTAATAATGATAATTTCGTGACGGCAATGCGAAGAGTCGCTGCGGCTTGCTGTGTTGCTGTGGGTACTCGGATACTGGCTCCCTTCCCAGTACTCGGATACTGGCTCCCTCCCCAGTACTTGTGGGAGTGTGATCGGAGTACTACGAGGCATACAACAAGCGAGAGCGAATTCCCGGTATTTCAATCCTTCTAAGCAAAACACGCGAGAGTAGGCACGCTACACGGTGGCCAAGAATCACATCAGCTTCGACCTGCTTGTTTCTTGAAACATATGCGGTCTTCCGGTTGCCTTGGTTAGGCCTGATTCGATACTTCATCGCATCTAGACTCCTCGACTGCGGTCCTCATTCATCAGGCCATATTCTGTGGCCATATTCTGCGCGGCTTATGCCATACGGCCGACTTTGCATAAGCTCAGACGGGAAACGTGGACATGGCCGGACAAAACCAAGACATCCCTCAAGTAAAGATATTCAATGAAATAACCACTCCAGGAGCCACCGAGAACCCTCGTCCGTCTTACTGTTACTTTTGATATTTGGCTGCTCTGTATCGACTTTCATCCCGATTTGCAGACGCTTTTCTGCCATTTGATATCCAAAATAGCATCGAATATTTTGATGGAAGGGGGTGTGGGAAAAACACATATGGGGCCAATGCTCCTCCTTGTCTCCTCTGGTTTGGTATTGCATAATACGATTTTTAGTGATGCTACTGCACACGGGCAGATAACGACCGCGCACTTTCCGGGGCATCTACTCGTACAGATGCAGGCCTAACTGGACACCAAAGCAACAAATCACTGGCTGGTAGAAGGAAGGTGGTGCCCCCCGCTGGAGTCGAGTCCTCAGAAGATGATTGGGCATCGAACTGGGTTGGGAGACGGCAGAGAGGAAAGAAATATGATCCGAGGTACAGCACCAAACACGCTAAAGTTTTTTCAAACATGGCTATGGGGGGCTTGCGATGACAGGGTGTATTGACACAGTTAGCAAAATGCGGTTTGTTTCGTCAGTCGCGCTGCTGCCAACGTGGAGGCATCCAGCAACAGTTTAATATGCCGTGCGAAGATACTCGAACACGACTCCGAAGTTGCGTGGCATTTGAATACCACGCGCCGCTGTCAACCACACGGAAATAGGGCGAGACTGAATGCAAGTCCCAGATATATTTTGGGGGAGCCAGCAAGGACTAGGAAAGTCACGCAGCCCTGAACGCTAAATGGCGAGTCATACGGCGGCTTGCAGCGCTTAGGCATGTTGGGTTGGTACCGCGTCCATCAGGTTTTCCTCAAGCTAGACGTCCTGTGACTCGAGTGCTATCATGAAGTTTTTTCTCTTAAGGCATTGTCCTTTGGGGGGGGGGTTACTCCAACCCAATATAGTCCTAGCCCTATATGACGGGGCGGTGTTGGGAGAAAAGGGGGCAAATTTCTGGTAGTGTATTAAGTGGCAGCGGCATGGGAGGGAGTGGCAAGGGACCCGTTACCAACGTGCTTTCAGAGGCAAATAAACGGCAAGAGGAAAGGTGCAATTCAAGAAAGGGGATACGAGATACTGCATACAAGCATATTTCTCCCTGTTGACATACGCTGGAATGAGCTAGAGGCATAGCTCAGATGCTGCCAGATCTGTATTGTACCTATCCGAGGTTCCATAACACGAAGTGGTATGTGCGTATTACGTGGTCACTTTCTTGCTCTGAAATACCGCCTAATATTGCCATCATGAAGTATTTCGACGACAGCCCCCCCTGAAATTAACCTCTATAAGAATGCCTTTCGACATCCCTTGTTTTGAAATCCTTTCACGGGAACTATCGAAATATCTTGGATATCACGTCAAATCATTGCATTGGAATTTTTTGACCTCGACATTCCGTCGACTCTAAGCTGGCCAGTTGTTCATCAAAGACAGAACTAAGAAATAGCGGTATGCTCTCTAGGGGTATGGAAGGCGGCGGAGCCACCGACATCTTAACGTTCTTCCTAACTACAGAACAGAAATGAGCGATCAATACTTTTGAGTATCTCGAGTATCTAGGAAATTTATACAAAACTGAAAAGCGAAAGACGGTGTTGTCGGTTGGCCAAAAAAACACTTACCTTGTAAAGAGCAAAAGGTGGACTGGCCCTATCTACCGACACAGTTAACAAGCCGTGTTAGGAGGGAAAGGTATAAGGCGATGCCACACGTGCCCCATCACCAGACTAGACGACTGCTAGGCGGAAAATAGGATTGACGGTGTAGCGAAGCCGTGTTAACTGAATATTGTTCATAGGTTTTTTCTGAAAGGCCAGGGAATTTCTAGAATTGTAAGCTCCCTTTGGAATTATTGTTTAGGCTGTCTGATTTCCTCCAGTCTTTCTCAAATAAATAGGTTTATTAACAGAAGCAATTGTTTATAGGAACACAATATCATTGCCGAGGGACTTGCGTTTCTTACCATTTACCGTGGAGGCCTAAAGCGAAATATAAGAGACAACACAATAGAGCTCAACCATCGAGGTCAATGGCGAACGACGATAATACTACCAGGCGATTGCAATTTACTTAGCGTACACGTGCGCCTGAATGCGAGCCAACGTATGGTTACGTCAGATATAATAGGTGGCAAGGCTAGGAAATTCATTGACGATATGGCACACCTGCTACGGGCGAATCATCCTCATCTATAATCTCGGTTCCCACGACAAGGCGACCATTTCTTGAGAGAGACAGCAGTAGTTGTTTAAGCGAGGCCACGATCCATTTTTAGAAGGTCAGGAATATTACGGGGAGATAACTAGAAGGTATGGCGATTGCTTTGGCTTTCGATAGGTTGGCTATGCATGCCGACAGTAAGGCTCGGGGTCAGCCCGGACTGTCCCTAACAGTGTGGCGTTTGGCTAGGGCTCTCGATCACAGCATGTGGTCCCGCAAAGCATTAGGTCGACACGTAAGCCACCGGCCCTTTTGTTGTGAATTTATCAGTGATGCATGCCACGGCGGGCCGAAACAAACAATATGGACTAGCGTCAGACATAAGAGAATGAGGAGGCGTTTGCCCGAGCAGGGATTGCATACTTAGTATCAACAGAATGAAAACCGTGAAAGAGTTGCAAGGACTGCTACAAAATGACTACACAGTATGGTACTAGACAATTATCAGTCAAAACCACGCCACCTCGTCGCCGTGGATCATGTAGTTGGCAATATTCATATGCAGTTGGCGATTGTGCTTCACCTTGTGAAGGGTGCATGGGTTTCCTGGGTATGAGCAGAGGAGCTCCGCAGACAGTATTTAGAACAGGCGCCGAAAAAAGGCCGAACAGTGCACGAACACAAATTGACATATGTATAGCTACACTGGCTCTGATATAAGCAACTGCCATTCACTTGCCTACGAAAAGATGCACAGCTGACCCAGATCCTGCGCCAAAAGAACTCCAGATGCCTCGAATTAGATACCCATGTCTTCCTGCCGAAGAACTTCTTTTCCATGCGTCTATCCCCTTCTCTGGGGTTCTGATTTTCAGATTTTATTTGCAAGTTGGCACCGCTTTATTCACGTTGTAAAATAACTAACAGACCCATGATGCCCAGCATCGCGGTCTTGAGCCATGGGTACTCTGTTAAGAGGATGGTGATGTAGCCGACGAAGGGCACGTACGCCACCACGCTGCCCACGATGTCCTTGCGCTCGAGGTAGTCCTGCCCGCGGGCGTAGAGGTCGGTGTCATCGGCGGCGTTGTTGTCGCCTTTGGTGAGAAGCTTCGCATGTGGTCTGGAATGTCAGCGGGTGTCCCATGATCGCAACGGCCACTGTGTGAAGACTGAATGGACACTTACCCAGTCCCGAATTTACGCACGATCCGGTGCACGATGGGGATGTCCTTGCCATCGACATCGTAGACCACCACTTCGCCCACGCCGGATTCCTGGAAAAAGTTGCGATTCCACAGAAAGAGGAGATCGCCTCGCTGGAATGCCGGCTCCATGGAACCAGACAGGACGACGACAATCGGGGAGGACGAGTCGGTTACTACACATAGGCCTTTCCAGATCTAAAGGGGGGAACATTAGAACAGATTGCAAAAGAGAGCGCCTTGGCCGGAGCCAGCAGTAGAGCGCACCATAAACGCTGTAGACAGGATCAACCCAAAGTTGAGCACCTGAGCGGCCAACTGCCGCGGATTGGCCATCGCTGACAGCATGGCGACGGATCGAGAACGAGCAGGATGATAGCACTGGAGATGATGTTCGGATGCTCTCGGGGCCCACGGGCAGTTTGTCGTGCGGGTGGCGGCGTGCTGCGAACTAAGGGGTGCAGGTGGTGTTGATCGTAGCTTGCAAAAGATGAAGCTTTGGCGTTGGTGACATTTATTTTGGCATTGCGGCCACCTATCGCGAATAGAAGCTTATGATTGGTTATAACTATGCATAAAAGTGGGACCAAGCAGGTCGCTGTTGTTGGTGATGGTAGTGCAACGGGCAGGCGCGACTGCCAAAAGAGGGGACCACTGCAGCGGCCAAATTGGCGAAAGCAGAGGCTCAAAATGTAATACCGGGCTTTAAGACATGTCATCATGAAGCTACTTTCAGAAGTTTCTGCACAACGCACAACGCACAACGCAAAATGTAGCATCATGGTCGTTATCACGGGTTAGACTCATCCTAACCTGTAACACATCTACAGTGAAGTAGTGCGCACCAACCGTTTAAGAGTAGTTGTAGAAACTGAAAGACGCGCGAGGAATTGCGACAAATGCAACCCACGCCCGAACAGAGAGAAAACCATGGCCGTCCCTCAGGTACCTGACGGGTAGCTTCACCAGAGGCTACACGTTGCTACGTACTGGTACTCATACGAGTATACGTGGATCCACGCGGTGAGCTTCTCACACTGAGCTGGCTAAGGTTGCAGTCGCTTTCTCGCAGTTGAGTCAACGAAGGAAGCGCGTGACCGAGAAAGCAAGTACACTATGGCAGCTGTGACGAGAGCTACATAGGCACATGCGCGCCACGAGACAAAAGCCTACGTGAGTGGGGAGTGGGTGGCCGTTGTGCCTGTAACGGCCAGACATGTTAGGCGAGATGGCACCAAAGGTTCCGTCAGCGTGGAACAAAAAGAGCGAGAATTGGCCAGGTGGGTGTGCAGATGAGCAGGGGTATAGGCTTCGTTGGATGACGGCAACAAAAGCTAGCGGGGCATCCCCGGCAGTGGTTGGACGCGCGGGGATGGCCAACACAGCAGCGCTTCCACGGTGAGGCTGTGCACCTGCAAAGGGCCTATGAGAGGAAGAGAAAAATGACGCTACGCTGTGTTTGGGGCGGCCACCGGGATGCTGCCAGGAATCAGGACTGATAGTGGCCGCGGATTCGTTCTTTGCGGCGGGACAGAAGCTTCTCGACCAGACCCTGCTGTGTTGTTCTTGAGCGAGAATGTGACAGATAGGAGAGGAGGAAGAAGGGGAAAAAAAGAGACAACAAATACGCAGACAGCACAGCCAGCCACACGAATATGTGCCATGAGAGTCATCTGTGCCGTGTGCTGGTGTGTGCTGTTTATCTAGTGTGGCCAGGCAGACAAGCCACGTCGTAGTGGCCGCTCAGGACGCATCGCCATTCGTCGTTGGCTGCATCACACAAAGTGCCGCCAAAACAGGGCTGGGCTGCCGCCTTCTGGGCTGCCGTATAAATACGCAGCGACCCCTCTTTGCCCTCTCTCGATCCTCTCTCTTTTTTTCTCTTTTCTCTTCCTCCCCCCCCCACACAACCACAGGGCCGCAAAGGTATTTTCCATAGGATTGTCTCCAGCCATTTCAAGTCTTATTCTGTGCAGACCTTCCTCCCCGGGCACCTGTCCATTGATTTTTTGTTGTGCGCCACGCTCTTTTTATTTCTTTCCTTCTGTTTATTTCCCACGTCTGGTCGTTCTTTTAATTTGCGCGGTCTTTTTATCTTGGTTTTTTTGTCGTTCGCTCGCTCGTTCTCGCAAATTCGACATTCGTTGTTCGACAACATCGACCGCAACAACTGACGACTGCTTCGGACGCATTTCCCCTTCCGTCGATCCCGCTGTTAGCCCCCCATTTACGAGACCCAGGCCGCCGATACCATGTTCCGCCGGGCGTTTCGGTCCCAAACCGGTGCGCCGGCCACGGACTCACAACACCGCGTGGACAAGTCGGCGAGGCTGACGAAGCGGACCGGATCATCGGGGACCGGAGCCAGTTTCAACGGGCCCCCCTCCGCTCGTGAGGCCCAGAAGCTGTCGAGACTGCAGCGCTCGCTTTCCCAGGTTGGCGGCATCGGCAGCGGCGATGCGCTGATGGCAGACGGCTCTCGGGCTGTGGCGCCGTCGCCCATTGTCACGCTCACCGTTGGCCGGGAAGGCCGGTTGTTTGCCGCGCACGAGGATGTGCTGTGCCAGAGTCCCTTTTTCGAGGCGCTCTGCCGCCGCAGCCCGTACATTGGTGCCGTGCAGACGGGCTACAACACCAGCCCGGATCCATCCGGCATCAACACGAACACCAAGAGGATCGCCTTGCCGGACGAGGAACCAGAAGTCTTTTCGGCTGTGCTAGAGTTTCTCTACAAGGGTGACTACTACCCCCGCTTGCTACACAGCAAGTCCCGCAACTCTTGGGAACTTGAGGACTCCCCAGCGCGCCTCCAACACCATCATCAACACCACCACCAACACCCCGGGGCCACGCCTGAGGCGTCCCCCGACATCAACAACCCCTACTACGGAGGCGGCCCGTCGCCTGCCGGCTCACCCTATGCCGGCTCGGCGCCGTCGGCAGTCGAGGCCACCGTGTACATCGCCAGCGAGGGCCAGCACCTCCTGCGTGACACCGTCATCTACTGTGCTGCCGAGCGGTACGGGCTCGAGGAGCTCAAGCGCCTCGCTCTGCGCAAGCAGGGCCTGCAGAGTGGCATCGACGTCGGCACCATTCTGCGGAGTGCCCAGTACTGCTATGCGCACACTCCCGATTCTGACAGCCGCCTGCGTGCCCACTACTTGGCTCTCATCATCCGCTGCCGCAAGACCTTCAAGCGCAGCGGCACCATGCAGGCCGAGATGGAGAAGGGTGGAGAGGGCGGAAAGCTGTTCTTCGACCTGTTCGTCGCCCTGTGCAACCACCTCGACGACGTCATTGACGCGTCCAACGCCCGGACGCCCAGGACCATCTGAAGGGATCCAGGTCTGCCGGGGATGAGGAAGGATTTCCTTACCCTAGTGCTTGACATACGCAAACCACAATTTCCTCGCAGCATCTGCGAATGATTTCTTCACGACGACATGAGAAAAAAACCACTACAGGTTTCCGGCGTTTCTATCGACTTGCTTTTGCTTAGAACAACCAAACAGACAACCAAAAAAAAGAAAACGCTTACAGAGATTGGCCTCTGCCTCGAGGAGGCTGAAAGGTGGAAGATGACACTGATTTGTTACTGTTTTTTGTACTGCCCATGAGAGGATGTGCCTTGGGACTACCAGGCAGAAGAGACTGGGAGATTATGGGATGAATGGCAATGCTTTGGGTTTTTCTTGGTTGGGTTCACACAGCGCTTGTTTTTTATTTGCTTACCTTTGATTTCTCCTCATACTCGAGCGCCGAGCAGACAAGTTCTCGGCCTGATATTGCTGTTTTCATTTTACTTCTATTCTTCGCTTGCAGCTTCCGACAAACCTAAGGAGACCATACTGACGCAGAACCCGCCCCTGGACAATAATGCTCTATCGAGAGCGTGCGTGGCTCGGAGTCAGATCCAAGAGTCTAGGTTTGTCATCAGATTGGAACACCATTTGGGAGTCATGCAAGCTCTTGTTTTGTCTTCACTTCTCTGCAAGGTTGGCCGATCTTTCTGGTGACTTATTTTGATTTTTGGGGGACATCTCCTCTTTGCTGCTACTGCTCTTTTGCATTCCTTGTTTCATGCTCGTTTTCGTGTTGGCATTTGTGTTTCTTTGGATTTTGAAAGGGGGCGAGAAGGACGGTCTTAATTTGGAGATCTTCAGAATGAGCCTGTCAGCGTTGACGTGCTTCGGGTTGGAGGAGGACGGGTGAGTGGTAGAGATGAGTGTTGTCCGTCCATGTTGCATCCTTTGCTCGTCTTATCGCGTGTCTTTCTTACACTTTTTTTCCTGCCCATCACACAGACCCCTTTGCCGCTTACTCTATGCGGGACAATCGTCTTTCTTCACACACACACTCAACTTTTAGTTGCTTTTTGGGATGCCTTTTCATCAGGTTTTCATTTTACTTGTTTTTCAGACAGAAGATCTACAGTCTGTAGAAACTCTGGACGGACCTCTTCGATCTCATTTCTCCGCATGCCCTCTGCACAGTTCTTGACCGCTTGCTCTGCCTCTTGTCGGCTAGTGGATCTGGAGTCCGAACCAAGGTACGTCTTGATGGCTACCGAAGGAGGACGTATCCACCGAGAGGCAGGCCGGACATGAATAGGGGGCATTTGCGAGAGGTTGGGACGAGGCAGACTCTGGAAGCAGATTGCTTTTCGCTCTTCCGAGCTTATTAGCCAGCCAGATTGTTTTCTTGACAATATAACCCACTCTTCATCCCATTTCAGAACGCATCTTGGTGATAAAAGTAATCGCCGACTATAAAAGTGTCTCACCAGGCTTGCATTCCCGTTTAAGCAATTATTTCATCCATGACCTCTCGTCACCGTAGCGGCTGATAAGACACTGCATTCCCCGAGAGAGGCTTGTCAAACATGGAAAAGAAACTTGTGAAAGAAAACAAAAAACCCAACTAATTGAGACAATCTCTGCGGTCCAACTAGAATGTCGCCATTGCCCACCACCCACTCGTGGTCCGCGCCGGAGCGGACAGGCCCCCCTGTTTCGTTTTCTTTGTCGAAATCAAGAAATGGGCCGAAACAGTTGAGCATAAAAAGGATCGAAGAGGCCATACGAGCGATAGTGGCGGACTGATCAGCGTGCAAAAAAGGAAAGAAGACGGAAAAACAGACGGTGTGGTGCCAGCTAGTTTGGTAGCTTCTCGGGCCGTTGATAGGGGGGCCGAACAAAAGAAAGAAAGAAAAAGAAAGCAGCTGGGTACGCTGAATAGCTAAGCAGTTGTAGAACCTATCTTTGGGTGTCCTAGCAATAGGCAAGAGAGCTAAGGTCAATTCAAACGACCTGTATGGTATTCGTGCGTTTCATACATTGATCAATTGGTGCGTTCGTATGGGCTATATTCGTCGTCTATCCTCTTACGCCTCCTCTTGGGAGTTCTCCATTGTTTCCACGTGACATACTCAGAGCAATATATTCGTGACGATACCCGGCCACTGCTTCATCCCGCACCAGGTCCGATATATCCCACGCTGGCGCATTCCTCAAGGCCATTATGTCTGACACTTGTCATTCTACAACTGCCATCCCCTGCGGGCTATGGCGCTGTCTCGATTAGTTCCTTGGTTTTTTCCGTAGTTGTTGGACTTTAAAAGACAGGCAGTGGGGCCTTGTCCACAATTTATAGTCATGGATCGTCCGTGGTCTGACTCTGACCAAGGGGTAGATCAAGGGGGAGGGAAGCCGCCAGAGTGCCTCCCTTGGAATTATGTCCAGTCGACGTTCTGGTGAAGGTACCCACTTCTTCTGAGCCTCCCGCGGCAGGGATCTGCACTCAACTGCCGTCGTAGACTTACCTCGTATGGGAAGGGGAAGAACATCGACCTCCGCCGTTAAAACTACGAGCATTAGCGAAGAAGAATAGGTATGCAGAATGTCTCAGATGTGCGGGATTGTCGGAGGAAAAGCTTGGGGGTCAATCGGGGGAAGGGGGAAAGAGGATCGAAGAAGAACGGTAGACGAGCTACGAAGAGAAACGAGAGAACGCTGAAGATGGAGGGAAGAACGAAATACTGTCTTTGCTGATTGGTGCTAAGGGAGATGAAGGTCCGGGCGTACGTATGGATATGCAAGCAAGGTGAGATATGTTTCTGTGAAGCAGCGAGCTTTTCTCCTGTGGACTGAGTCTGCAGTCTGATTCGTGCTCCATAATGTGTTCATAATATTGAAGGCACCGCCGACTGGCATGGAGCTTTGCTGACTGAGTCGCAACGCCGCGGAGCCCACTAATGATTGCTTTTGGAGGGGCAAGTGCTTTCTTGTGCTCGTTTCATCTTGTATCAGGGCGTGCAGCAGCGAATAGTAGCACGAAGAAGACAATCGTGATGGGTATAGTTCTTGGTTTTTGTGTCTCTTTTTTTGTTTCTCCTCTTCTTATATGGGGCCGATTGCGTGTCCTCGTATGGACCGAACACGCCATGCCGCTGCGGGCGGACATATTGGCAGTTGTCCGGAATAGACACGATGTTGACGTTGCATGACGTTCATCTGTGGTTTACGAGCAGTTTGACGTGGACGGAGCCCATATTTACCTCAATCTGTTTTTGCACGCGTTTTAACTCTTTCTGTTCTTGGGCTTACACGATAAGCGTTGACGTCGACTCTCTAGTGGACGGAAAGCAACGGAGCCGCGAAGATCCCGAGCGAGACATACAGGGGTAGAGAAGACGTTATTATTCATGTGAAAGGGAGCCAGGAAGTGACTACAGGCCCTGAAATAGAAGAACGGTCAGTTTCCGTAGGGAGGGGAGAGTACCAGAGAGTCAAGGAGCCTAGCACGGAAATCGCCGTTTTGGGGGTTTGAGGATTTACGGAAGGGATCTGACGGAAGAGGTGGATAGCTTGATAGGTTAAAGGGCAAGGCGGGACACAACAAAGGACGATCATAGGAGGAATGCCACTTTGGGTGACCGCTAGTTGTCATGCAGAACACGTTAGATTGGAGGATAGCAATGCTCTGGCTCTCTGGGATTTGGACAGTGGGTATGTGGGCGTTTCGTCGCCGCCGATCTGGCATTGGGATCAACGAGCTGACTTACGCCTACAACTGATTCAGGACTGCATTTTGTCTCTGTTTGTGTCTGGCGTGGGTGTTGGTGGGATTTCCGTGCTGTCTTTCCACTGATCTGCAGGGCTGAGGTCGCCATATCTCTCCCTGGACACTGTGTTGGGGGAGGACTATATTCTGGACTCATAATCTATGTTCACTAATGAGAAGCAGAGAGGCAACTACCTGGGGCGGCTACGAGTACAAGGCAAACAAAATACTTGGAAGTGCGTACAGATGCATGTCTCTCCGTTATCAGGACAGCAAGGCATGTCTTGTGTATACTGTCTTTATGAGGATGGCTGGTCTTGGCTCTGTTGGGAGTGACTGAGATTGGTGATCCGTTCCTCGGAGAGGTCAGAGACGATCGCCGACTCCATGGAGACAAGAACGCGGTTAAGGAATTCTATAAAGTCGTGGCCATGACCCTCCCATCCTTCGACTTTTCCTGTCTTTCTTCTCCAGACTCGAACATCTTCAGCCCAGGCAGTTCCGGCTTTGCAACGCTTTTTTTCCACCTAACGACTCATTTTATACGACCAAGTTTTAACTCATTGTTTTATTACTCTTTTCAGCCAACTTTTCACGTCTATTTTTACTCTTCTATTCCCAACCCAACCGCCAAAATGAAGTTCTCTGTCCAGATCGCTGCTGTGGCCGCTCTTATGGCCACCAACGCGGCCGCGGCTCCGTTCCCCTTCTTCTCTTCGTGGTTCCACCATGAGGCCCCGGAGGCTCGCGCCCCGGTTGTCCGTGCTCCGGCTTTCAACGCCTCGGCTGCCTATGGACGGTTCCAGAACGAGACCAAGGCTTTTGTCGCAGAGGCCATCAACGCCACTGTCGTTGCCGTCAACGAGACCGTTACCAAGCGCTCGGGCAACTACACCGAGGTCAAGCGTGGCAACTACACGGAGACCAAGCTTACTGTGCGGGCTCCGTTCGCCAACGGCACCGCTTAAATTAAGGGTTGAGTTCCCTAATATTGAGCACTGGTTTCCTTCTGTCATACTAGCCGCCAACTGCCTTTTTACGATTCAGAGCGCCGGCAGGGACGGTGCGCATTATTGCAGCCTATCTGTTCGACGCCGTTGCAGATCATGGTGTATTTCGACGATTTATTTTGGTTTTTGGGGGAGCTAAGTGTGTTGCCGTCCTATTGGGGATGGAGAGGAGGGGGATGGAGCCGGGGCATTCCCCATGGCAAGTCAAGTGTGTTCTCAAGTGTATGGGATAGATTGAGAACGCCGGCAGCAACATTCTTAACGACAGTGAATATCAAATAGGAAACTAGTGCTCAGACAGCGTTCCAGTGTGTGTGCAAGTGAAGTGTTATCAATTAGAGCGTAAAAATGGCCAGAGTGGAGCAGCTTTAGTGGAAAATAAAACGGTCGAGATGGCAGTCGAACAGAGGGCATTGGGTGGGCGAGGTCACGTGAAATGAGTCATGGAAGTTCAGGCAGGGCAGAATTTTACCACTTGGCTACGGGGACCTTTCCTCCCTTTCCCCACCGAGTCAGAAGCAAATTGCGGCGAATTTTTTCGAGTGCCAGTATCTTATTCAAGGTGAAGGGTATTTGACGATCGAAGAGCCCACTAACACGGAAAACGCGTCGCACGACGAGATTTGCAAAGGAGTGCATCGACGGTAGATCCTGAAGCAAGAGGAATGCGGTAGCGGAGCGCTGGAGAGACGCGCACATCCCAATATTTTACGGCATCGAGTTAGACATTTTCAACATTTTTTGACGCCTTTGCGGCCCTTGACGCCTCTTTTTTTTCCCCTTTCATTCTTTATCGCGCCAACGAGACGGCACCGCCAACGACAGCCATGACCTCGCTGACGAACCTCCCGAAGAAGTTTGCGGGAGGGCAGCAGATCCGGCCGCGCGGGGCGCACCGGATGAACCCGATCAAGGCGATCCAGGACCGAGAATGGCGGCGAAAGCAGATGGCCGCAGCCCAAGCGGCGCAAGCAGGCAGCGGCCGAAGCGAAGCAGGAACACCACCAGCAGGCGGAGCAGCGAGCAGCAGCGTGGCCCGAGGAACGCCGGGGCCCGGGGCAGCGGCATCATCACGGCTTCAGTGCCCAAATAAGGCGTGTAAGAACCCGAATGTGGTGGACGGAACCTGTCGGACATGTGGTCGTGTTGCCGATGACAGCAACATTGTGGCCGAGGTGTCGTTTGGCGAGAACGCCCAGGGTGCAGCTGTGGTGCAGGGTAGCTTTTTGGGGCACGACCAGGGCGGTGTGCGGCCGATGGCTGGCATTGGGCACCGGCGAGTGGCAGGCAACGGATCGGCAGAAGCACGAGAGCGGACTCTGCGCGAAGCACGGATGCTGATGACGGGCTATGCACACCAGCTGAGCATCCCGGAGCACACGGTAACTGTCGGCTTCCAGTACTACAAGCTGGCGTCTGGAGCGAACTTTGTACAGGGCCGTAAGATCCAGAACGTGGTAGCGGTGTGTCTGTATGCTGCGTGCCGCAAATCGACACATGCCAACCCGTGCAAGATCATGCTGATCGATCTCGCGGACTTGGTCAAAGAAGAGGTGTTTTTCCTGGGTCGGACGTTCAAGAAGCTGCTGCAGACAATCGACGTGGCGGCGCGAGACGTACAGCCCATCTACGTGGAGGACCTCATTTTCCGGTTTGCGGCGAAGCTCGAGTTCGACACCATGACCAACAGGGTGGCCGAGACAGCGGTGCGGCTGGTGCAGCGCATGGACCGCGACTGGATGGTGATGGGACGGCGGCCAGCGGGCATCTGCGGCGCCTGTCTGATTATGGCGGCGCGGATGTACAACTTCCGGCGGACACCACGCGAGGTGGTGTACATTGCCAAGGTGACGATGGCGACGCTGCAGATGCGGCTGGACGAGTTTAAGGAGCTTCCGTCGGCCAAAATGACAGTGGAGGAGTTCCTGGCGCAAGATTTTCTGTCCGAGGAGTTCGACCCGCCGTCGATCTACAAGAAGTCTGCCGAGTACCAAGCACGGCTGCAGGAGCGCAAACGACAAGTGAAGCGGAAGCGTCCGGAGACGCAAGCCGAGGCAGAACCCGCACCGCGTATCGATGCGGACGGATTTGCCGTGCCGGCAGTGCCGACAAGAGCGACGACAGCATCCGCTGCCCCAACAGAAGCAGCAACAGAAACAGAAACTGCTACAGAGACCGCAACAATAGTAACAGCAACAGCAGTCGCTGACCAGGGTCTCATGGACCAGGCTCTCGGCGTCGGACTGGATGCCCTGGTCGAGGAATACGGTGATACGCCGACAGGGAGCGTACCGGTAGACGACAATGCAGATAGCGGTGTGGCGTCGCCGGCAGCTGAGAGCATACGCAGCAGCAGCGTGGATGCCCCGCGGAAGCGGCGAAAGGGCCCTGATGGGTCGTCGTGCCGGACATTGCCAGCCACAGAAGCGGAACCAGACTACGTGGACGACGAGTGGCGAGCGGACGAGGAGAACCTGGAGATGGAGATCACAGAAGCCATCAACTCGCCTGGGTGTCAGGAGCATGCGCGGGCCTTTGCGTCGGCAGAGCAGCGGGCCCAGCTGATCATGATTGGCCTGGGGCGAGCCACTGGAAATGGAGGTGCAGCTGGGAGCGGAGGAGGAGGAGGAGCAGAGGGCAACAGCCCGGACGGAGACCAGGAGAACCACGTCCGCGAACCGTCGGTAGCGCTGTCCACGGTGTCTGACAAGCCGGAAGTCGACGAGGACGAGTTCAAGGACGACCCGGAGGTCCAGTACTGTCTGCTGTCGGAGGCCGAGGCGGCGGCCAAAGAGAAGATTTGGATGAACGAGAACCGGGCGTACCTGCGGATGCGGCAGGAGAAGGAGTTTCGCGCCAAGCTGGCAGCAGCCCACGGGACCAAGAAACAGACGCGCCGGCGGCTTAAGAAGCCCAAGATCGGCGAGGGCCAAACCAGCCCCGCCTCGACGCCTGGCGAAGCCGCCGTGGAAGCAATGGAGCGGCGGGGCTTCTCGAAGCGGATCAACTACGATGCCATGCGGCGGATGCTGGACCGGCCGGCGGGCGAGAGCCGGGCCGGATCGGCCTCGGTGTTCAGCAGCTACTCGTACAGCCGGGCGGGCAGTTCCGCAGGCAGCGTGATGGGGGATGTCGAGGAGGAGGAGGAAGAAGAGGACGGCGATCTGGAGGCAGGCCAGAGTACGGCTCCCGCAGGGGCGGACTATCAAGAAGAGTACGAAGAGGAGGAAATCGACCCATTTGCGGAGGACGACGAGGTGGAGGTGGAGGAGGAGTACTAGGAGAAGATTTGGAGACGAAGAGTGATAACAGGGACTGGAAAAGAAGACCAGGACAAGAGGTCTAGACTGGGAAAGACTTCTGGACGGCAAAGGCCCCCGAATAGGATACGGCTTTGCTAGGAGTATTGTTAGATTAACGACTGCATATGGAGTACTGGTTCAATGAATTGGAGTACACTGGAAACTGTAGCTGCTGCGGCACAGACTGAGAGTTCAGGCAAAATACGCTGGAGCAAACGCAGTGACTGTCGCAGCTGGAGACTCAACGTGGCGGATGCAGGCCTGTAATTCGGCGGCGGATAGTGGCAGCGAGCTAGTGTATCTTCGAGCACTTGTAAGCATTTGCCTACTGACTAGAATAGGCGTTCCTTCGAGTAACTACAGGGGCTACGACTAGTAGCTGACAGGCCTCGCAAACCTGGCTGTGGGGCCCGCACTATGTGCAGCGTACGACGCCGCCAAGACACAAAGACGGGCCAGGACTGCCCGAAAAGACTGGGTCGTATTCGTAAACAGGAAAATCCGGCAGGTGCGATCGGGCGTGAGATATGCCCGATTTGTTCTGTCGTGTTCGTCATTCGTTTTCGTATCCGGATTGCTTTTGGCTACTTTTGGCTACTTTTGGCTGCATACTTGTTGTCCTTTTTTGGGTTGCCTTTTTTTTCTGGTTTCGTTATTTTGCACATCTTTCGTCGCTATCATTCGTTCTGGCGACCCCATTCCCTCGTTACCACAGCGCTCTGTGCCACTCGCTCACAGACAACGCCACCAAATCGTATATCGACGCGCGGCGATTTCGCATTCTGCGATTCTGCATTATCCGATACGACACGTGCAGTCTCCCTGGCCTCCCTGGTTACGACCGAGCATCCGATGTTTGACAACAGCGAGCGACGATGAGCCAGTTTCCAGGCTCTGGTCTGGGCGGCGGAGAGAGAGAGGATGGATCGCGAGGCGTTTCGGAGGACCTAGCCCAAGATCAAAAAGAACAGAAAGAGCAAAGAGAACAAATGCCCGTGATGGTCGGGAAAATAGTCACCCGTGACAGCCACGCTGTGGCCTTTAGCAAATGGCAGCGAGCGCAGCGTGCGGTGCTCGGTCTGCTGCGGCGACGGACGCTGGCCAATTCGCAGGACGGCCGGCTCATTCCGTTGCGGCTGAGCGAAGAGAATCACGCTGCTCGACCACCCGGGCTGACCGACGAACGCACTGGTCACGCGCTGGGGTACGTGTCCAACGCAATCCGCACGTCGCGGTACTCTGTGCTGGACTTTCTGCCCAAGCAGCTGCTGTTCCAGTTCATGCGCGTGGGCAACTTCTACTTTCTGTGTGTGGGCATTCCACAGACGATTCCGGGCATCAGCACGACCGGCAACTTTACCACCATCCTACCGCTGCTTTTCTTCGTGCTGCTGACCGTGGCCAAGGAGGGCTACGACGACTACAAGCGGCACCGCCTGGACACGGTCGAGAACGCAAGCCCGGTGACCGTGTTGCGACGAGACGGGTTTGTGCGGCGAACCGAGGAGTGGAAGAAATGGATGGACTGGAGGACCTGGATTGGAAAGCAGAAGCCACAAGCCGAGCCGAAACCGCCACCGGAAGAACCAGCGGCCGGCTTTTGCTGGGCCGAAGTGGCCTGGCGCGATCTGCAGGTCGGCGACGTCGTGCGGCTGCAGCGCGACGAAGATATTCCGGCGGATTTGGTGCTACTGGGAGCCAGCGGCGAGGACGGCGTAGCCTATGTCGACACCATGGCGCTTGACGGCGAGACGAGTCTCAAGGCGAAACAGGTGCCAGCCGCGCTGGCGGATAGGCGCTGCGGCGACATCCGCGGTCTGGTGGCCACAGGCTTGGACGTCGTCGTCGAAGACCCAAATGCGGAGCTGTTCCGCTTTGACGGCCGCATTTCTGTTGACGGGGCAGAAACGGCGCCGCTGACTCTGGCCGAGGTCGTCTACCGCGGCAGCACCCTGCGTAACACGCAGTACGCCATGGGCCTTGTCATCAACACGGGCGAGGAGTGCAAGAGCCGGATGAACGCGAACCGACACCCGCGGGCGAAGAAGCCGGCGCTGGAGCACGTGACCAATCGCATTGTGTGTCTGCTGGCAGCCTACGTCGTAGCGCTGACGGCGGGCTGCTCGATCGCCTATGCGCTGTGGCACCGGAGCACAGAGCGGCACTCGTGGTATCTGACGCATGCGACAGTCAAGGCGCACGAGATCATCTTGGGGTTTGCCATCCAGTTCAACAACGTGATCCCGCTAGCGCTGTACGTGAGTCTCGAGATTGTCAAGATTGGCCAGATGCTGCTCCTCAACTGGGATGTGGCCATGTACGACGAGACAACGGATACACCGGCGCGCTGCAACACGAACACGATCCTGGAGAACCTGGGGCAGATCGGCTACGTGTTCTCGGACAAGACGGGCACGCTCACAGAGAATATCATGAAGTTCCGCAAGCTGAGCGTCGCGGGCACGTGGTGGCTGCACGAGAAGGACATCGAGGAGCAAGACACGGCCGGAGCCAATGATGCAATTGACGATGATGAGGAAAACGAGTCTGGGACTGACAGAGTCGACGACCTGGACGCCGTGGTGCGGCTGTCCGTCGGCCCAGCCAAATCTCGTGTTTTGGCCGATCTCGATCTCCTTCCGCGGCCGTCTGTCGACGCTCCGTCCATTGCACCCTCCACAGCGGGTGCCTGGCCTAACAACCGCCGCTCGTCGTCGCACTGGCGCTCAACCGGCCGTCCTGACCTCGTGCAGCCAGAACTGACCACAGACGACCTGCTGGAGTACATCCGGCTACGGCCCGACACGCCCTTTTCGCGAAAGGCCGTCAACTACATCCTAGCCATGGCCCTGTGCCACACCTGCGTGCCAGAGATTGAGGATGGCAAAGTGGTCGACTTCCAGGCTGCCTCTCCCGACGAACTGGCTCTTGTGCGTGCTGCCGAGGAGCTGGGCTTTCTGGTGGTGCAGAAATCTGCCCAATCGACGACCCTGCGCTTCACCTATGCCGACGCCGCTGTTCCGCGTGAAGAGACCTACGAAGTCGTCGACGTCATCGAGTTCAGCAGTCTGCGCAAGCGCATGTCGGTTATTGTGCGCCGCCCCGATGGCCGGCTGTGGCTGATCTGCAAGGGTGCCGACTCGGTGGTGTTGCCGCGTCTGCGCATGGCTCCTCTGGCCCTGCAAAAAGCCCGCGATGTTCGCCGCAGCACAGACATGGAGCGCGAAATGCTGCGCCGCAGCGAGCAGTATGAGCCACGCAGCAGCATGGGTGGTCCGGCGACCGTGACGTTCCGCAAGAGCTTTGTTAGCAGCCGGGAGGCCGAGCCGCGGAAATCTGGAGAGCCACGGAAGTCCGGAGGTCCTGGCTGGACCAGAGAGCATCTCAAGTCTGGCGACCTAAAGTCTGGCGTTGTTTCCCGCGTGTCTCTGTCGGGTGCCGTTGCCGGCGTCGAGCGCAGCCGGTCTCTCGATGTCCGCCGACCCTTCCGCCGCTCCATCGACGTCCTGCGCGCGCGACCTAGTCTCGCTGTTCGCACCCCGTCTCTGGACATTGTCGATCGTCTGCAAGTGCCACGTTCTCCGTCCATCGCCACGCCGTCCAGACTATCGTCTTCGTCTCCGTTGGCACATCCCCCGCGCTCGTCGTTACATCTTTTGGGGCCTGCGGTGCCGGCCAAGTTCGCATTCCTCGAGAGCCCGTCGTTCCGCGCCGAGGACGACGGCAGCGTGTTCGAACAGTGCTTCCGGCATATCGACGACTTTGCTGCCGAGGGATTGCGCACGCTTCTGTTTGCTCACAAATTCATCGGGGATGCCGAGTACCGCGCCTGGAAGGCCGACTACTTAGCCGCTGCCACGAGCCTAACCGACCGCCAGGAACGCATCGAAGCCGTCGCCGAAGCCATCGAACAGAACCTCGGCCTCATCGGCGCGTCAGCCATTGAAGACAAGCTGCAGCGCGGTGTCCCTGAGACGATTGACCGTCTGCGCCGTGCCAATATCAAGATTTGGATGCTGACGGGCGACAAACGCGAAACCGCCATCAACATCGCCCACTCTGCTCGCATTTGTCGCCCGGCCTCTGACGTCTACGTCCTCGATGCTGCCAAGGGCGATTTGGCCGGCCAGATGCTGCACATTGCGGACACTCTGGGCCTGCCTAGTGCAGTTGGTGGTGCTGGTTCGGAACAGGCGACGCGGCCGCCTTCGCGATGGCGCGTCTGGCTGCAGAACACAGTCCCGTGGCTGCGCAAGGTGCGCGCTTGGCCACCTGTCCAACAGAACCAGCGCCTGCACACCGTTGTGGTTGTCGATGGGCAGACCTTGGGTGTCATTGAGAAGAACGGTGTGGATCAAGAGCCTACCAGTAAGGGCAAGACGAGCGACGAGGCGATGAAGGAAAAATTGGGACTGGAGGACGCGCCAGACCTCCGCCGCCTCTTCTACAGCATCATTCCCGAGGTCGACTCGGTGATCTGCTGCCGTGCCTCGCCCGCCCAAAAAGCACTGCTTGTCCGCAGCATCCGCCAGGACGGCTCTGGCGGCCGTCGCCAGCATCCTGGATTGACCCTGGCCATTGGCGACGGCGCCAACGATTTGGCCATGCTGTCCGAGGCCCATGTCGGTGTCGGTGTGTCTGGCCGTGAAGGCCTGCAGGCAGCCCGCGTCGCCGACTACAGCATCGCCCAATTCCGCTTCCTCGCCCGTCTACTGCTCATCCATGGCCGCTGGAACTACTCGCGCACAGCCCAGTTCATCCTCGCCACTTTTTGGAAGGAAATGTTCTTTTACACCCCTGCCGCTGCCTACCAGTGGTTCTGCGGCTACACCGGCACGTCCATCTACGAAAGCTGGAGTTTGACAGTGCTCAACACCCTCTTCACAAGCCTCTGTGTCATTGTCCCCGGCGTAGCCGAACAGGACCTCGGACCTGACATTCTCATGGCTGTCCCTGAACTCTACGCCTACGGCCAGCGGTCCCGCGGCCTCAATGCCCCCAAGTACCTTGCCTGGATGGTCACCGCCCTCGCCCAGGGCGTGGCCGTCTTCTTTGGCTGCTGGGCCGGCTACGGCGCATTTGCTGACGGCCACGACCCAGGACTATTTGCCCTTGGCGATCTCATCTTTTCCGTCTGCATCATGTGGACCAATCTACGGCTGTTGTAAGTTTTGTCTCTTGGTTTTTTTTGCATTTTACTTCCCTTTGCTTCTATCCGCCCCCGTGTTTCGCCCAAACTCTAACCTCCAGGATCCTCCACACTCACTACAAGACCATCCCCGTCCTGGTCGCCTTCTTCATCACCGTCGGCGGTTGGTGGGCCTGGAATGCCTTCTTGGCTCTCGCCTACAGCCGCTCGCCCTCGCCCTACGACGTGCGCGGTGGCTTCTTCGACGGCTTTGGTCGGCACCTCGCCTGGTGGGCCACAGTGGGAGCCATGCTTGCCGTCCTGACTGCCTCCGAGCTCGGTTTTATGGCTGTTCGTCGCAACATTACTATTGCCGACCTGTGGAAGCCAAATGCGCGCCGCCGGCTGCTGGCATCGCCTGTTTTGCTAGGCCGCGCTCTCCGGCGCTGGGTGCTCTGTGGCGGCGGAGCCTCGGATGGGAACAAGACTACCGGCTACGACGTGGATGACGATATTTCCAGTGACACTGCTAGTGACGACGAAGACAACGGGCCTGGAAGCCGCACGGAACTACCGGCCGACAAACTTGATCTCGGGCTATGGCAGGAGATCCAGAAAGACCCGAATGTGAAGGAGCGTCTGCGGTTGATCAGCGAAGAAGACGTCATGTTCTCGGGTGCAGGGGCAGCATAAGACAGATCTTTTTTTATCCAATTTTTTTGGGTTATTTCCTTTGTTTGGGGGTTGGGGAGTTATATGTTTGGATAGGATATACCCAGTTTCAATCGCAAATAGAAAGTTTGATTTTTGCACGAGTCAGCTTGTGAGTACCTTCGAAGCGGTATTGAGCGTAGAAACCTTCGGCTATCATTTGGGGCATGTCGATTTGCAGACAGGACTGCGCGATAAACACGCGATACGCTTGCTTTTGGACATTCTGTTACTGGTATGTCTAGCTCTACAACAAATATCTAGTCCAAAGCAATGTAATGAAGATAAATTTGTAGGCAAGAGCGCTACTGTTCAGGCCGTTACACCTGCCATGAAAAAGAGACCTCATAAGTCCGACAACCGGTTAATTCCCTATCAACCAATATCCGATATGGTGTAATGGTTAACATCCGACGCTCTCACCGTCGAGCTCGGGGTTCGATTCCCCGTATCGGAGAATTTCTACATTATTAACTTTCTTTTTTTGATCTTCGCACCTTTTTTTGCCAGCCCGCTGAAGAAGATCAAGGCATCACCTGCTTCATTTTTGGCGTGTTACAGTTTTATTGTTATCGCGAGCAGATAAAAGTAAAAGCCCCCCCTACAATTACCAGCGAAGTCGATTCGGACTACCGGTTCCCTAAAATTGGGAGATGGGATTTCGAGGGGAAAATCATGGTGCAGTTTCCTTCACTGAAATAGTAGTGTTCCCTGGCCGCGAATGCTATGCCCCATCCTATGAAGCTAGTTATAGAAAGGCTCGATAGGATGGCACTTGTACGATTTTGCTGCAATGATTTGAACACTGGTTGGAATAGAAACGAAAAAAAAAAAATTGATTACGTATTAGAAATTCGACGGAGCAAAAAAACAAGACAGAAAAATCGACTCGGAACATGAAAAGCGCAAAAAAGCACTGCCAGCTACAGGGTTCGAACCTGTGAATCTTGCGATAATGGTGTGAAAGCATAAAACTTAAGACCACCGCCTTAACCACTCGGCCAAACTGGCATAAGGTAAAAATTTTTGTTGGCTCTGGAGTCTATCTAGCGCTGGTCGGTGGCAACCGTGCGGAAAATTATTAGCTCAATAACAACACCTAGCAGTCTCTCTCCGCATTATCACCACGTAGGTTTATTCCGCTCCTTCTCGACAGTGAAATGGAAGTCCAGTCTATATGTGTGCCAGACAAGCTTCTGATTACTGTCTGTACTCATACTACTAAGTTGGCAATGATCAGCCGTGTCGTACGACATCTCGTCACTAACGACTTACACTAACAATGTGATTGTGGTTTTCACGAATACCAGCTCGTCAAGGTTGTGTTTGTTACTGTGCCCTAGCACGCAGTCGGAGTCCTCTATATAAACCAGCGTCTCCTTTTCACGAGGATACTCTCACTTTTATTTATCTTACAAAACAATAAATTATCACTAGCATCGCATTCTCCCAAACACACGATCCAAACAAAGAACCAACCACAAAGAAAATTAAGACGGAGAGCGAGACCATGGACGATAAGTCAGAAGGGAAGCCGAAGAAGAAGTGGGTGAACCTTCCAGGAGACGTACTGCACCGCATCTTTCGCACTATGCTTACTATTAATACAGGTCGGTTCGCTTCAGCCCTCTCGTGGTGATTATCACAAATGGTGCTCCATGAGATAGCAAGGAGCAGCATGGGCTGATGATTCACCAGGCGTTTTACATTGAAAGTTGTCTTCTATAGCATGCACACTGTCTCTTTTCCTATTTAGATTTCGCCATATATTTTTCATATCTCGTTGTTGCTTCTGAAAGCATATCCTCCATGCCTGCCTCCCAAATAGAGTGAAAACGCCAAGTGATCTCGCGCGCAAAGGATTCGTGGTCTTTGCCATGCGTCTCATTGCGCCACTGGAACAGGTCGACAGCATCGCGGGAATGCTTAACAAGCCACTGCGTCCGCTCATACCGAGTCTCTGAGAAAGCTTGGAGAGCTCCTACTACAGCCGCTTGCTTGGTGTGCTGTCCATTCAAGAGGTCGGATTTCACAGTAGCCAGCAGAGTCGCTAGCACCAGCGCATCCTCAATACCAAATCCAGCACCAGCACCAAGGTGTGGTCCTGCTGCATGTGCTGCATCGCCGGCCAAAACGACGCGGCCTCGAGCATACGAGGGCACTGGTCGATCCAACATGTCAAAGATGGCCCAACAATCCGGCTCTTCCGGCAGCAGACTGATGACTCCGCGTGCACATGGTTGCCACGCCGCAAACGCCTTCTCTGCGTCTTCACGGCGCCCACGGCATGTCGTTTGCCGGATAGCCGAGTCGCCGTCACCGTTTTTCTCGCCGTTCCCGTTTTTGATTTCCCACGGGCCATCGTCTGACAAAACTACCAGGATATTGAGCATTGTGGACTTAGCCACTGGGTAGGTGATGATGTGCGCGCCGGGGCCATTGTACATAAACCTGGTCGACGCTCGGTGCTTTCCAATAGCACTCTCTGCCGTGGCAATGGGAACCACGCGGCGGAAGCAATACTGCTTACTGTAGGCAGCTCTATACTTCTCTCCAAATAGAAGGTCTCGTGTGCGTGACCAAATGCCATCACATCCGATGACTAGGCTTTCAGTCAGTATGTACAGTCGACCGTCAGACCACCCAGGAAGAGGGCCACAGACCAGCATCTGCTGCAGCCGATGTTCCATCCTTGAATATTAGACACACTGGCCCAGCGCCATCTTCTGGATCTTGCAGTCGCACTAGACTCTTGTTGAACTGCACTGCTTCTTTCGGCAAAAGCGCGGCCCATTCGTGAAGAATCTCGAAGCGGCGGGCACCGGGAAACCCGTTCTCCCCCAAAAAGAGCCGGTAGTAAACGTCGTCAGTTGTGTGTCCATCAACCCACTGGAAATAGTCCTCTCCGTTCGGCGTGATGGCACGCCGGAAAGCTTCATGCACTGACGGATCCAAGCCTTTCAGAGCGGCCTCTGCATTCGGACTGAGACCAATACCAGCTCCTGTCTCCTCGAATCCTCCTGCGCGCTCGTACAATGTGAAAGACACGCCGCGTGCCCGCAAGCCAAGTGCCAATATCAGACCCGTAATACCACCACCAACGATAGCAATGTGGAAATCTGCGGGCATTTTTGCAATGGTTCTGACAATGCTAACAATATATAGAGAGGATGGTGAGTTGAGCTGCGCTCGAGAGATTGAGCAACACGGTCACATAAAAGTAGCTACTGTATAAAAGTGGCAGGTAAAAGAACAGGTTTTTAATAATGAAAGAACCGAGTAGTTGCCAGTAAAAGTGGCATTGTTCCCCCACAGCGTAGTATGTGCTACTTGGCCGCTTCCCCATGCGAGCCCGCGCCGGACCCCCGAATGATTATCCGGAGCATTTTCATCGTTGTGTCTCCACAATGGCTTTTTCTATAGCATCATGAGCCATTTATTTCTGGAGCTGGTATCTATACAAGAACCTTTCTAGCTTTGTAGAATCAAGGACGCCCAGTATGAAAGGCAAAGTTTTGTTAACAGGTACGAGTTATTTTGCGTCAAATTCTACCCAAAACTAACGATTCTAGGCGGAACCGGGTTCATTGCCTCCCATATTCTCGATGTCTTGCTCAGCGATGGGTTTGTGCCTCTTTGTGTGTGCCATACAATACCAAGATTCATCATTTTAACAAGCATAGATACATTGTGGTGGCTACTGTACGGTCGGCCGAAAAAGGCGGGCGCATGAAGGAGTGCCTTGTTACAAGCCTACAGCCAAACTTCTCCTATGTCATTGTCAACGACATTGCTGAACAGGGAGCATTTGATCAAGTGAGCACACACGCAATAGTCCAGGATTTGAGACCACTCATTTGTTAACCCATCACTATGTTGCACAGGCTGTGCGGTCGGACCCCCCTTTCGACTATGTGATCCACACAGCGTCACCATGTTTGGTCAAAGTGACTGATCCTGTACGTGATGTGCTCGACCCGGCCATTCGTGGCACCACAAGCTTGCTACATTCCGTCAAGAACTTTGCACCCATGGTGCGCCGCGTCGTGTTGACGTCGTCGTCAGCAGCCATGCTGAACCCGAAGAAGCATGCTGCCGTGTATGACGAAAGCCACTGGCGGCCAGTGACTTGGGAGGAGGCGATGGAGCCGCAGAACACGTACGAGGCCAGCAAAGTGTTTGCTGAGCGGGCGGCGTGGGCTTTCATGACAGGCTCTCCATCCCTGGAAACCGCCACAGAAACGTCTCTTCAGCCAGAGCTTTTGACATCTGACTCAAGACGGCCGGGATTCGACTTGACTGTGATCAACTGCACCTTTAATTTTGGACCCGTGCAGCGATGGCTCACGAGTCTGGACGCCATCAATGCGTCCAATCGAGGGGTCCGAGACTTGATCACTGGTGCGTGGAGAAGCGACAGAGGAGGTGAGATGCCCCCCACCAAACCTGTGTTCACATGGGTCGATGTGCGTGACGTTGCTACGGCGCATGTTCGTGCTCTTCAGGTGCCCGAAGCTGGGGGACATCGAGTCTACGTTGTAGGTGGCCATTTTAGCAATGGGCGTTTAGCTGCCATTGCACGTGAATACAGAGCAGAACAGCTGTTAGGTGCCGACGGCCAAAGCCTCATTCCACCTCCACAAGAGACGGCGGACGATCTGCCAGCTGATGTATACAAATTTGATAACAGCCGATCACGCAAGGTGTTGGGTTTGCAATACCGGACCCTAGATCAGAGTGTATTGGATACCGTGGATTCTATTATTGCTCTAGAGAAAGGACTCCGTGGCGACTAGAAACTAGTGATTGACTCGCTGAAAAACTTGGCGTTTTGTTTTTTTGGAACTCTGGTGGGATATATCCTAAATATCTAGTCTGATATTCTGGCTTTTTACAAACTGATAGACATCGTCCTAGGAAGAATATTGTCTACTATGTTGTAAAATATGTGGCCGCTTCAATATGACTACTGTCAAAATACGCAGAACGTGAGGCGCCGGTTATGGTTTCCCGGTATCTCTAGATCCGAGACTCCGACATCCCCCGCCCCGCCCTTGATGGAGGTATTGCTTATATCAAAGTGGTCACTACACCATCAGTAGCTTATTTTGGAGGTGTTTTACTGGGCAGTCACAATTAATACCATACAATTATATCACACCGTGCACCTAGCGACATGGTAGCTCTCCTCTTTCTCCGTGGAGAATTAGCAAATGCTTGCTAGTAGGGAGCTGGCTGATTTTAGCTCCAATTCCCCCTTTATACACATAGGGCGTAGTGTATCGGAACATCGGAAAGAAAATAAACTGAAAAGGCATCCTTGATCTAGTATAAAGATGAGCTTGGGAGGCTTCGACGTGAAGGTTACCAATGCCTGGCTTGTACCGACGGGCAGTTTTTATTCGATATTATTTCATTGTAAAGCATCACCTTAATACGTCACGAGTCCAAGAATGAATGAGCATTCTACTAGCAGCTTGCTCGACCGGGCGTGGTTGGCTGGCACCGCTCTTAGCATTGTCACAGCCTTATATGTACTAGTGGTCGGCATATATCGTCTGTACTTCCACCCACTCGCGAGGTTTCCTGGTCCAAAGATGAACGCAGTATCATGGTTGCCGACTGTTATTTGGACACTGAAGGGCCGTTTACCTATGGAAACACGGAAATTACACGACCGGTACGGCTCTGTTGTGCGACTGGCTCCCAATGAACTTGCTTTCAATTCGGTTCAAGCTTGGACAGACGTCTATGGTCACAAGGCCGGGCGGCTGGACCTGGAAAAAGACCCAATTCATGTCGGTGCAGTAGACCCAGTTCCTGGTGTTTCAACCATCAGTATGGCAGACCGCTCAAATCATGCACGCCAGCGGAAAGCATTGTCATACGGGTTCTCAAAGAAAGCATTGTGGGAACAAGAATATCTCATCCAGGGCGTCATCGATTTGCTCGTCAACAGAATGCACGCATTTTCCACGACCGGGGAAGCTTTCGACATTGTGAAGTGGTATAACTTCCTGACATTCGACGTTATCGGTGACCTCAGCTTCGGAGAGTCATTTGGCTGCCTAGAGCGCGGCGACTTTCACTTCTGGATCCACCTCATCTTTGATGCTGTAAAAGCTGGCGCTATCGAGCAGGCAAGCCGGCGATTTGCTAGTCCTGGCTCGTGGATTCAGAAACGGATACTAAAGATATGCCAAGGCGGTCTGAGAAAACGCAGGGCTGATCATCTATCATACAGTAGAGAAAAAGTTATGAGGTAAGCTCTATATATTCTGCTTACAATATAGAGCTATATGACTGAACCTTCCAGGCGTTTGCAAGACTCCAAGAACGATCGGCGCGACTTCATTTATTATATACTGAAGCAGGGAGAGCACTACGACCTCTCCCAAGACGAGGTCATTGTCAATGCAGCACTATTCATGTAAGCCCAAGAAGACTACTACATATTTTCCATAGTAGATCTTAGTTATATCGTTTACTAATCTTGAAAAAATAGTGTCGCTGGAAGTGAGACAACCGCAAGTTCACTGGCAGCTGTCACAAACTTCCTGCTCAAGAATCCGAGGTGCTTTGACAAAGCTAGGGCTGAAATTAGATCGGCGTTCACTTCCGAAGATGACATCAACGTAGCTGCCGTCGAACGCTTGACATATATGAACGCCTGCATCGAAGAGGGCCTGCGAATGTTTCCACCAGCACCGATTGGCTTTCTTCGCACTATTCAGCAGCAGGGAGATGTTGTTGACGGTCATCATATCCCAGGAGGAGTAAGTCGAGCTTTAACTAAAGTCTTTGTTGCTAATCTGTTCTTGTTTATCCCCATCGCTCTAACTCTCTAGACCGCCGTTTCCGTGAGCTCATGGTGTGCCAGTCACTCGGCCGAGAACTTTCATGCCCCAGACGAATTTATTCCAGAGCGTTGGATTGATGAAACGTACGTAGAAAAGAAACTGGCGAGCAGGCCATTTTCTCTAGGCCCTCGTGGATGTATCGGGAAAGAGTAAGTCCTTGCCTCATAATATATTACGTTACGCCTATTTCTCGTGTTTCAGACTCTAATATGCCGCAATAGCCTTTCTTACATGGAGCAGCGCTTGGCATTAGCACGCATTCTCTGGAACTTCGACATTGGCAGCGCCGATAGTGCCTACGAGTGGGATACCGAGGACAACATGAAGAATCTGAAAGCCTACAGCACGTGGCAAAAACCACCGCTCAACGTCATTTTGGCAGACCGGAAAATGGCCAATAGCAAGTATTGGCGGGCACAGCAGTCGGAGAATAAGAAAGTGTAAAAGCTCCATAGCCAGTTGCGTCGGATCCCCTGAAAAGGTCTTATTTAGGTTTGAAACTTTAGCAACGTATGCTTCGTACAGGTCCCAATAAATGGGCTAGACGCACACCGTATCCTAATGCAGCTGCATGTCCCTTAAGCCATGTGTGCCATTAGCAATACGGCTGACGTGAGATTGGTGGTCTCGAACGACTGACAGCAATGCGCGCTAGAGCCTTTCAGGCACAAACCCGAAGCGGCTGAGACATGACACATGGGGGTGTAGGCTACAGCCGCAATCCATACCTCTGTTGTGCACGCCCAGATTGGATGCGAGCACAGCTTATTCTTGGCCAGCTTACCGAACCAGTCACTCTCCAGCTCAGGAGTATGCCGAGCACAGCCATAGGGCTTCATTGGCGGGCTTGATTTTTGTCTATATACATAGCATAGACAAACAAGTTTCAGCGATTTCAAAGGTCGACCCGATACTTCGAGAGATATAATGGATTAACATCTTGCCTAGGCTCTCCAAAAAAAACGAGCAGATCATGTACGGGCAATATCTGCGACGGTGTTAGCATCTCGGAGACGATATCCCTAGTTTTTTTTTGGACAACACGATGCAGCCCTTCCCCCCCCCCCAACTCGGGACTGCTAAATTATGGCCCCGGACTTCGCACAGAGCCAAAGCTTGCATTGAATGCCAGAGGCGGAAACAAAAGGTATGTCTTGAATGTCCTTCCTCAGCAATAGGACTCTCCCCGTAGGGTTTATGTTTTAGAAAGACCCCATCCAATCAAAGTCCGATGGCTTGCATAATGAGTCTCTTTCCTTAGCTCTGGTCGTTTTCTTCAACGAACTCTATGCTCACATCCAATCGGACAACAGTGTAATCGACTACAGCCATGTAGCAATTGCAAACGCAGATTCCCTGAGCCAGTTTGTGAATACATGCCAAGAGCGTAAGAGCTTCACCGGTTACGGAGCCCCAAAACTGTGGCGTAACTCGTCTTGAATAAGCTGGCTTCTACATGGGCCAGGACTGACATTTATTTTTCCGTGCCCGTAGCCAGAAAAACCCCAAGCCCACACGAAAACAGGCTTCCTCGACAGATAGACCCTTTGAACGACCTATTGTGTTCTACCCAGTCAGTCTTCCGGCAAGCACACCTAGAGCATTCCAGGTCCGCCAACACGTGCGCCCCTTCTCCGCATCATTACTTTCATCGACTCGGCAGTCTAAGAAAAAGAATGTCCCAAAACTTATCGCCCGCTGGTCCGGCATTGATATCACCAACGAATATCCAAACTATGAGGATTCAGATTCTGAATACGATGACATCCAAGACGATGACGCTATGAGGGTGCCACCAAGTTTTGTTTCCAGCACAACGCAGACTGGCTCCGCGGGAACTGCCCTCTGTGAACCAGAAAACAATACAAACTTCCCCACAGCATGGCGATCCCTATCCACAGTCATCACAGCTAATACTACGAAGCACAATCAATTGCAGCTTCAGTGGCCTGACCCTCGGAGGCTCTCCGGTCCGCTAAATGCAATGGTTGGGTTACCTATAGATATGACAAAAGAGAATGCCCTTCTCATCCATACTTGTATGTTGTATCTTCGCTTTTATTCAGAATGCTTCTAACCGCCCAAGTTGGTGAGGTTCTGTATCACCTTAAAGGCTCTTTTGATGGAATTCCTGATGCGGATAATCCATTTATTTGCCATTACGTGCCGTGGTGCGTTCAATCGCCTCTTCTTGTGCGCACTTCGATCTACATCTCCGCACAACCGCTTGCAGAGAGAAGCTACCTTGACGAAGCAACGACAATGCGAATCAAAGGTATGGCCATTCATGTTCTCAATGAGCATCTTAGGACATCGGCCTGTACCGAAGATGAGGCCATGGCTGCGGTTGTCCAATTCATCTCCATTGAGTTTTATTACGACAGTGCACAAG
Organism: Graphilbum fragrans; assembly: GCA_001513895.1. Lineage (NCBI taxonomy): Eukaryota > Fungi > Ascomycota > Sordariomycetes > Ophiostomatales > Ophiostomataceae > Graphilbum > Graphilbum fragrans. The sequence goes on along the minus strand of LLKO01000006.1, from coordinate 812,889 downwards.
TCATGCTCGCTCATCTGAAGGGACTATGCGAAATGGTGCGAATTCGAGGAGGTTTTTCGCATTCCCAAGTGGGCTCCTTAGTGACCAAAACAGCTCTCGTGTAAGAAGTCCATTCTTGGGCAAGCCAGCCTTTCCCCTCCTCCGTAATTCATGACACTTACGAGAAAATCAAGTGCCGATTGTATCATATCGATTGCACTCGAAGCCACTCCAATTCTCCAGAAGTCGGCCGCCTTTGACTATTCCTATACCGAACCACCAGCAGCTTCTTTCAAGACATCCTTTGCCTCACCGTTACTTGTGCCCCGACTGCCTTTTGGGTTCTGTGTTGCGAGTCTTGGCATCCATCCCGCTACAGCATGGGTTCTTGATCAAATGGCGTTTTTGATCAATATTGTCTTGACATTGCCGAGCCAACCGTCGGCAGAGGAAGTAGATAGATTGCATACTACAGCACGATGGGTGTACAATCACATCTCGAATCTGCCTGTCGATTCACCTGATGCAGCCATACCTATGGCCTCATCTGAAGCAGCCGTTCCATATGAAAAACAAAGTAGCTCTGGTTCAGATGAGGCTAACTCACAGCTCGCAAGGAAGGAAGTTGAAGACAGCCAGTTGTCCCAAGATGCAGCACCAACACCCCAGCCGTTATCTATGCTTCCCAGCTACCCAAAGTTCTCAGCGTCGCCACTCATACCGCCATCGGATACATCATCAGCGAACGCTGGGTCTCGAAGTGAAGCGCCTGGAAATACAACTGAACAGGCAGTGCAGCCCCCACCGGCGAGGCCATTGTACACCGCTGTACGCCACGCAGCTTTGATATATGCCCGGGCCATACTTGAGCGGCGGTCATTCAGTTCTGTATGTTCAGTTGGAGATGCACTCACGATACTGCACGCTTCATGGCGGGTGCCGTTGGACCGATGGCGTGGTGTTGTGGGCATCGTCATCTTCATCATGGCAGCGATTCTCCCAACTGTGCACCAATATAGCGACAGTGGTAGTAGGGAAAGCAAAGAAAGTAGCATCAAGTCTCACATTCACACGCGGTTCTCAAAATCTGCTCTTCAGATAGGGCTGATGAACGTGGCATTGGATGACTGGCAGGCAAGTCATGAAATAATGAGCCGAGCACTGCAGCTTCAACAATGGCTACGGGACAAGAGCCCAGACGAAGAAGGCTCGGGCTAGAATGTGACGTGCCATTCTGCGACTGCACGGAAGTCTCTCTAAGTCATAGCCATTGAAGGGAGTGGAGATAGTTTTTAGTTACCGACGAAAGACGGAGAAGCTGTCGCCATTTGTCCCGAGGTAACCGCATAGCAATGAGCAAATGCATGCCTTGCACCACTCAATGGTCCAGCCGGCCCTTTAAGTAGAGCAAGGTATTGATTCAGATGTCCTTGTTTCTCACGGGTATGCTTTTGTTTCATTGTACTATTATGAGCGAAAAAGGCTGAGCGTTCGTGCTATTTTCGGTTCTGTCCGTCAATGCGCCGGCTGATGTTTTAAATTGTTGTGGATGGCACTGGTGCGCTGATCAAACGGTCACAGCGTTTCTTTTTAATGTTCGCCCACCTCGGGGTACAGCAACATCCGAAACCAGGATCTACAGCAATAGGCATCAAGATGTGACAGGTCCCGCAAATGCTCGCAGTTCGAGAGGGCACTCAGTTTTGTACAGATACCGCGAAGTCTATTTGAATGCGATCTCCCCAACTTCTTGGCAAACCTATCCTTTTCTTCTCATTCTCAAGTCTTGCGCCTATCTTTAGTCGCTTTTGAACCAATCCTCTGAGGTATGCCCTGAAAAGCCCTGCGTGCCATGTTTCTATCACAGAAGTACAAAAGACGGCTAACCAGAGACGATCCTTACAGCTGTGCTCTCTTCGATTCTTCTTCTTCGCTGGCCGAAAGTTTTATTGCCATTGTTATTTCGCCCCATCCTATCAAAATGAAGTACATCAGCACCCTCCTCCTCGTTCTCGGCGCCACCGCTTCTCTGGTGTCCGCTGCCCCGAAAAAGGAAAACAACAACGGTGCTGCTGCTGCTGCCGCCGCCGCCTCCCAGGCAGGTGTGAATGACGCAGCGAACAACGGAGCAAAGGGCATTGCGGCTGCTGATGCGGTGGCTGAGGCTGCTGCTCTAGTTGCGGCTGGTGACGGTAAGTAACCGTTTCTGAACACGTTATGAACTCTTAGACGTCTTAACTAACTCTAATAGTCGGTGCTGTGACCACTGGCGCCATTTTCTCATCTATCGATGCCGAGTTCAAGGCCTCAGCAGCCGCCGCCACGGCTACTGCTGCGGCTGCTGCTGCTGGTAGTGCCGCTGCCGCGGCACAGGTGACTGAAGCACCCAATGCCAAGGGTGCCAAGGGAGCCAAGGCTAATGCGAAGAAAAACAACTAAGCTCGCGGATAGCTGTGTCCTAACTTGCAGAGAAACACACAAGACTCTGTTCTGATGCGATCCAAGTGAATACTACTGACGTAACACTTTCCCCACTATCCCGGTTTCTCAGTTATCTCTTGGGTGACAGTTATGGTGTGAATTAAGCTTCCATAAACGATAGAACCCACTGGTGTGAGTTCCCGGCGAGCTTGGGGTGATTTTTCTGGTTACTCTCACTATGTTTATATTCCGATATTATTGTATATTACCTCGTCTCAAAATACAAAGAGATTCAATACATGACAGAAGCAAATCAAGCTATCGAAAGGATGTCTATAAAGCAAGGACAATCCTTCTGCTTTTGGCGTCATCTACCCTGAAGCTGATGTTTACCCAACCTACCGTACCCGGACACCAGAGGCTTTGCTTTTGGAAGGTTACTCCGTATGCTGTATCAATTCCACATCTGGAAATGGAAGGTCTGGGCCGTAGTTGCGGCAAAACACCGGAATAAACATCAAATCGTATTGCACTCGTTAGTGCCTGTCTCGCACAAAATCGTCGTCTTCGACATTGAAATATTCTCCGTTGTCAGCAAGCGCCCAGTCCACCGTGTCTTTCAAGTCTTGTAGCGCCACGCGGCCTAATGCCTTATGTGCCATCATACAAGAATGCAATTGACAAGCTCTCTGTCAAGGTATACCTTTTTTCCATCTCTGCATCAACGGGCCTACACACACCCACAGTCAGCCTCATCCAGTATTCTGGCTGAATGGAGTCTCCTCTTTGTCCCTCCGCACTTCAGCATTTCTTGTAGACCTACAGTTGATCAGTAGCTTGAGAGTGAGGGGTGATTTTCTTCGTACCATAAATCACAGTAGACTCTTTTTACTCCAACCATCCGAAGGTATCAAAACGAGTACTAAGGTTAAAGATTACCCCCTTTATATGAATCTAGGGTGAGGGTTACTTTTGTGCGTATCCAAGTCGAAAAGGTTGTAGTTTCTAAAATGTTGGAATGTTGAACGATTACGCAGTAAAACTGTTTCTTTTCTATCACCTCCAAGACCAGTCGCCCGCGCAAAAAGAGGCCCGACACGCTGGAGCCATACTCTTCCTCTCGGTTCTCACCCCCTCCCATCTTCGATCCGCAGACTCACTTCACTCCTTCTTCCAGATTGGTTAAGCGACCCACTGCAACGGCCAGCTTGGAATCGCGGTGAGTTGACGATGCTAGGAGAAAACCCCTGCACTATGTAATACAGGCGGAATAATTCCAGTAAATACAGCACGTGACCAAATACACCTGTCCAGAGTACTAAATATCAATATTAGTAACCCTGAATAATTTAAGATTCATTTCAGGCCTCCCTTCGTTAGTAATCTTAGACGTATATAAGGCTGCTTAGCGACGCCTTTTTAATTTAGACGGCCAAGTTCAAGTTTTACCTCAAGAAGGCACCCCTAATATACGAAGTTACTGCAAATAATCTTCAAACCACTGGACGATCTCTTGCTGACGCAACGCACTCAGCCATTGGCTTTCTTGAACCATTACAAAATGGCAACCCACCGAATGACAACACGCAACGCAAGGCAAAAAGCCTTGTCATGGACGTCTTTGCCCCCCGAGATTCGCCACATGATCTTGGAGGTAATCGCAGACCAGAAGCATGCCGGCTTGGCTTCGTTTGCTTCTGTATGCAGAGAATGGCAGCATGTTTTGGAAAGGGCCAATTTCTCTAAGATCCAACTAAACGTACCTCGTCTCGACGATTTCGAAACGACCGTGGCACTGCAAAAGAGAGAGCTGATTCGCCATATTTGTCTTGATGTCGAATTGCCACAATATACGAGCACGTGCTGCACAAAACGACGCGCAAAGCCGGTCATGATGGACCCAATTGTCAGTGCTGCGATATGGAAACTTTTTTCTATCCTCAGTGTTTGGGAGCCAGCGAAGCACTTAGCATTAGAGATCAATATATACTCTCCCAGCGACTGCGAACACTGGTTCAGGAACATACACTTGCCTTCTGATAATGCGGAGCTGGTGAGGACGCCCTGTCGGACGAGCAGAAGGCTCAACTTTCATACCATGATCCGCAGCATGGCTGGAGCCATGGCCAACAAGTTCGAGCTCCTCCAAGGTCGGCTATCCTACGCCTCTTCCAACCAATTTTTTTTAAGTTTCCTGAAAGCCTGCCCAGAGTGAAAGCAGTCACCACCCTTATTTTCCCGCGACAACTCCGGCGTTGTCTTTCCTTAGGGGGATTGGGCGATATGTGTGGCAGCTTGGATCGTCTGGAGCACATATCTTTTGAGCCGTGGTTGAAATATAACGCGACAATCAGAGATCTCTACTCTCGCAGTAAGTACCCTCGTCGGTAACAGGCTCAAACACCGCTAATGCTGAGAGACAGTATTTTACTTTAGCATGCGAGATAAAATCCCCGATACTGTCAAGACATTAGTAATATTTGAGGACGCCTATGCATTCTATGATGCATTCCCAAAGCGGCAAGAGTTTTCCCCTTGGAACGATTTGCTGGATCCGAACGAAAGGCCTAGCGCGATGTTTGCCGCGAAGAGTGTTGACTTGCAACACCTTGCCATCTCCTTCATGGTTCGTGCGGAGGAACTCTTGCAACACTGTCAGCTGACGTGGAGGTGGCCACACCTACAATCTCTTGCACTCACATCGCCGCTCTTGAAGCCGAACTGGGACATACGCGAGCCTATTGATGATCTGCTATGTTTTGCCGGCGCGCTCGTACAACGGATGCCTAAATTACACACTTTTGTGCTTTGGAATGGTGGAAGGGAGCATGCCTGCGCATTCATATATCGCTTAGACAGAGACCGTGCCTCGCTCACTTGGCGCGTAACGTGGCACTATTCCTTGCTTCCTCATGTGGTCGAGTTATGGCGAGTCGCTGCCTCGAGGCTGCGATTTCCCGTGCTCCAGGTAAAGCAGGAGCGAATTCAAGGGGCCATCCGATCTCACGGAGATGCGATCCATCATCTGGACCTGCCCTGCCAAGTCATTGAGCCTGCGTCACTTTGGCAAATCCGGAGGGAAGCATACAGCGTATGGCATTAGTGTATTGCATCGCAACCTCCCATTTAAGTCTCTTTCATAGAATGTTCATGATTGTCAAGATTTTTTAATCCATCCGCTACTTCCTTCTGATTTTTGCTAGGTGGCAATGTACCAACAAAGAAATCTCCCCATGCGCTCCTTCCTGTCTATATTCGAGGTAGGTGCGATGTGAGTGTGAGTATGTAAACAGTCTATATCTAAACAACGATCCCACTTCTCGTACCCTTCTGCTCTATTCCTCCTACACCCCACCACCACCATCACTACCAGCAGAAGTACCAGCCTCAACAGAATAAACAGAATCAACAGCATCACGAGAATCATCTTCACAATCATCAATGTGAGTAATGCTTGTTTGTTTGCTTGCCTGCTAGATTCTCCATGCCTTCGCTTTGAGCAGCACATCAGCCTAGAGGACGATATCGATTCCGCTTGCTTGAACACACTTGATGACGCTCAGTCTTAGGCCTACTCTTCGGTCTGGGCGCTTGGTCTGCCCCACGATCACCGTCGTCGCCGCCTAAGCGTCTCTAGAAGCTGCGTTTCAGAATACGCTGGCAGAGCCACAATATGGCCCAGAGGCACGGGTCCTCGCAGCATGACTTCACTGCGCCACACGGCGCCTGAGGCGGGCGTTGAGCTACCTTTAACCGTGAGTTTTTCATTTCTCAGTCATCCCCCTGCACAGTTTGCACATCACAGCACGCAGCACACATCAAATAGGGATTGCCTGAGAAGCTCTGGTCAAGTGGCCATTTGTGGAGTCGTCAGCCAAAAAGTTCTGGCTGATCCAGGACGATTTGCTGGGACCTTCTCGTGGTGTTCTAGGTCATTAACCGTTGGTCTCATTTCAGGGGATCCGGTGAAGCGAAGACCAGCCAGGGGTGGGTGAGGAAGCTTGTTCTTGGTTTGAGGGTAGTTGTGTATTAGGTGGAGAGTCTATGGAATAAACGGAAATATCGGTGCGGGTAGCAAATAAAGCATACACCTATACAAAGCCTGCATAACTAGGTCTCAGATGAGCAAGTCCATCTATGCTGGATGGCCCGCCTGGCGTGGCCAAGTCGATAGCCGTATACTGACAAAAATCAGGCCGTGCTGGCAAACCAACATGTCCTCCTGTGTGGCTGCTGCTCATCGTGTCTACCACACCGTTGCTGCTGCTATACATGCTGCCACCGGTGGTAATGTCTGTGCAGGTATTGGTTCCTGTTGTCCCACTGCTACCACCAACCTACTGGCCATTGCCACTCCTACGGCCAGCCGGTCTTAGCACAGCGCCCGGTAATTGGGCTCATGCAGACAGCAGGCCTATAGCTGGGCAATAGCGTCAAACACGAAAGAAAGCATAAAAAACGGCGTGTGCGGGCTGCTGTCGACAGCTAAGGACGCCAGGTCGGCCAGTACGGTTATTATTTGGCCCCGGGAGCGGAGACATAAAAGAGACTCACTAAGGCTGGCAGTTGTATGTGGAATAAGACGATTTTTCCAGGCGAAAGCGGCACAGAACCAAAAGTAATGAAGTGCACGAAGATTATGGACACATGGCCATATGCAGTGTTTGGCGCTGCAGAAAACAGATACAGATAATGGGTAGCAAAAATGCAGGGTATTCTGTCGGCCGATGATGGCCTAAGACAAACAAGGTCCGGTCGCAAAAGCGGTACATCAAATGATGTGTTTAGGGACTGGTGGCAACACAGACACGGCAGAGGATGCGACGTCATGCCACAGAAGTGGTCGAGGGACGGAACATGGACGCTGCCCAGCCCGAACCTCAAGGGAAAAGGATATCGCTGTGTAATACCAACTGTGGCTTTGTTTCAAGGACTCTATTGTCCACCACCATTGTCCACCACCTGGATGGTGGTTCGCCTTACATAGGCTAAAGTGCTATATAAAGAGCCTCTGTTGCTTTCCAGCTTGTAGGTATTTGTGAAACGAACTCCTAAGAGCCTCAATTCTGGATGTGCAAGTGTGCAGTGTCTACTTTGTTGCCATCGCCGAGTTCGTTTGTCCTCTTTGTTCTTGCGCACTAATCAAAAAAAGGTTTGGTGGGTGTGACGCACTGGTGTGAGATTGTGGGTTCTTCTAAACGCGGCAACGAGCTCGCGCATCGGCGCCCACTCCCGGTAGTTAGGTCATGCATTCATTGGGCGAGGATGGATTCAGGACTTTGGGTGAGACGGTAGAGCGAAAGTCAAAGGGAGGGTCCAGCCGGCAGATACAAGCGCCCAAAGTAAGCAGGGGAAGCCGGAGTATTACAGCTCCCATCTTTCTGTGGGAGAAGGGGAGATGTATGAGGTGCCCAAGAAACCGAGAACCGAGACATTGCTCCGTACGGAGTAGTATGAAAGGCTTTGGTACGGAGCGCTACGTATGGATTGTGATGTGGCACAATAAGACAGGCGGTGAAGTGCGTTGATTGCTGTTGCTCTGGCGAAACCGTTTGAGTCGACGGTTGAGATGAAAAGTCCGTGAACCTGTGAGACATGTGGTCAGTTTTCCAAGGAGCGCAGATAAAGCTTGTCGCAGCTTGGGGGCAGCACCAGACTTCTTTTCGTAGCTGTAGGTTAACCGTTGGCAAGGCGCCTTGAAGATGATCGCTGAAGACCTCGTCTGAACCGTCACAGGGATGATCTTTGCTCCTGCACTGTAATAAAGTACGAGTATAGCGAAAACGGAAGCAAACAATAATTGTTGCTTGATGTCATATCATTAAGATCCCGTGTGGGGTTACTTTGTTTGGGGGCGTGCGTATTCCGCTTTCCTGAATCCGCTCCGCTACCATGGAAGTGTTTTGCGGAGGAACAAGGATCCTTGCATCGCAGTAAGCTTCGTCGCTGTGCCGTGTTCTAGGCTGCTTTGAAATGTCTTTACGCCCACAGGCCAGTGGTCCCTAATAGACCAACAGAGTCACTATGCCAGGCAGCAGCAGATACGACAAGCAAGACACGTTTTATTGGCCACAATTTCTGGTCGGCCATCGGAGCTCGTTAAGTCCCGACAGGCCCAGTCCGGCAGGAGAAAGGCAGAGTGTGGTGATTCCTGGTGGACGACAACGGACAATCGTAGTGTAGCAGCACCTTAGCTGTCTCCTCGGATTTGCTGTCACTGGTTGTGCTTAAGCAAGAAATTTGTTGGCGATGTGGAGAAGGCAGCATTCTCTTCTCGACCTCCCGTCGCCCACAGTGTCGTCGCTTTTTCTTGTGCCTTTTTGTTTGGTCCTGTATCCCCTGGATCTACCGGCTGTCAATCCACTGCCTTTTGCATGTATTCTACCAAGTGTCCGGAGCTCTGGTAATTTTGTTTCTCGTCGGCACTGCGTCAGATTGCCTAGCCTGCTGCCAACAACTTCCGATCAAGGACGCCCGCGGAGTCGTGGGGACCCCGAAACCTTGCCGGTTGTAGACCTGTTGTACCGCATTTGCCTGATTCCCTGTCTCTTATTCTTTTCAGTCGTCCTAACTATTGTCTGGCCTGTTCCTGCTTGTTTACTAGCTCTCAGGGTGCGTGTTGTCGGTGCTTTGGATGCCGACCCCTGCCGACCACCACAAGATCTGCACAAGCGAAGATTCTCATGAGCACTCTGCTTCCTCATATATCTGGCATCGCTATCCCGACCGGTTTTCTCTGCATTATCTGATTTCATTTGAGGCAGCTTCAGTCTTCATTTGTTGTTTCTCCCCACCCTCTCTCCTAGTTAGAGAACCTGGACCATCTCATCTTTCTGTGGGATTTGCTTTCTGACGGGACCCGCGCTTCCTTTGACTCTTGGACCTTGACCTATGCAAATCAAGAAAACAAGTCAAGAGATCGGAATTGTAGATTTCTACTCGTGGGCGTTTCTTCCACTTTCCCATCATGGTGCGCTGTGGTGACGACAGTAGCTTCGGCCCCGTTCTCACGCCAGCGCTGGACTGCTACAGCTTTGACTTCACTTTAGTGTTTGAGGACTACATATTTTCAATTGCACCATGCGGTATTGCTCTGATATTGGCAGCCGCCAAGCTCTACACGCTACGAGGCGAAAAGCCGCTGATTCGATGGCCTTTGCTGCGCGCAATCAAACTAGTATATTGCTCCCAGGCCCAGGCCCGGAAAATAACACGCATATTGCTAACAGCTGCCGCAGCTTCTTTTTGTATTATTAGCAGCACTGCAGCTTGTCGTGGTGGCTCTTCTGGGATCGAACCACGGCTTCCGCGTCCACACAACGCTCGCCTCGACAATTCTTAATCTATGCACCACCATTGCGCTTGCAGCTGTCGGCGACTTGGAACACGTTCGCTCGTTGCGCCCATCCCTACTGAACCAGGCTTTTTTCTTCTTCAGCATTTTTCTCGATCTGCCGCGTGTGCGCACACAATGGTTTCTGCCAGGCAACTCGACAGTAGCAGCCATCTACACGGCTGCTTTTGCCGTCAAAAATGTCATCATCGTGCTAGAGTCAGTACAAAAGTTCAGCCACTCCACCATTGCTGGAAAGCCTACATCGCCCGAGATTTACCAGGGCCTCTTTGGAAGCACATTCTTCACCTGGCTGAACCCTCTTTTCATTGAAGGATACCAGCGTGACCTGACCATGGATGATCTCTGGGTTGTAGACAAGGACTTAACTGGCGACGTTTTACATGCCCGTCTGCTAAAGCACTGGAAGAAGGGTATGGTAGACATCCTTCTAGTCGCACGAGACTGAAATGCCCTATGTACTGACATCTCACAGCAAACTACAAGCAGGATCACTGCCTCACATACACTGCTCTGGCGACATTCTTTCCAGAACTCGCCATGGCCTTCTTTCCTCGTCTCACTTTAATGGGTCTTAGTCTAGCCCAGCCGTATCTTGTTGGGGCGGCTATTACCTTCGTGGGAGATCGGACCAAAAGCTATAGCTATGGCTACGGCCTCATTGGGGGCTATGCAGTCTGCTACCTGGGAGTTGCTGTATGTTCTCCACGTACCTTGCTTCATCCAATGACCCAGTTCACTAACGCTATGCAGTTTACTACTCGTTGGTACACGCATGTGGCTTTCCGTTCCATGGCAAAGATCCGGGGCGCCCTAGTGACTATTATCTACAAGAATATGCTTACCATCCGAGCCGAGACGGGCAATTCGTCTGCAGCCCTTTCGCTCATGAGCACCGATGTAGACCGCATCACGTTTACCATGTTCAACATTGTGGATCTCGGCCCCAGCGTCATCCAATTTGCAATTGCCCTAGGTATTCTTGGTGCTCAGCTAGGTGCAAGCTGCGTTGCCCCGATTGTCCTGTGTTTGTTCTGTGGAGTATTGGCTGCCCGGATTGGACAACTAGTGCCACCTCGCCAAAGACGCTGGATGGCAGCTATCCAGAAACGCGTGGGCATCACGTCAGATATTGTCGGTTCCATGAAAGGTGTCAAGGTTGCTGGCCTAAGCGAGAAGGCCGAAAGCCAGATCCAATCCTTGAGAGACTATGAGTTGGAACGGTCGACAGCTTTCCGGAAAACACAAGTCATGACACTTCTCCTTGGTTGGTGTACCTATTTTGAGTCTCATTCATGGGGCCACTGTGCTGACATCTGATTTTAGGCGTCGCCCCATCTCTTCTTATGCCTTCTGTTACTTTCACGGTGTATGCTATCGTCCAGAAAGTCTCTGGAAACAACCAATTTGGCGTCGCCAAGGCGTTCACAGCTCTCAGTCTGCTGAACGTACTTATTGGGCCGGTGATGACTTTGACAACGGCATGGACTAACCTTGCCTCTGCTATGGCCTGCATGGACCGTATCCAAGCCTTCTTGCTAAAAGAGAAGCGAGAAGACTACCGCGTCCTAGTGCCAAGGTCGGAGTCTGGCTCATTCACTACGCGGGACTCTGCCATGCCTACGGATGCAGCTTCGGAAAAATCAGGGACACCTGAAAAGCCCTGGATCAAGGTTCGCGATGCCAATTTTGGCTGGAAAGAGGATGCGAATATCCTCAAGAATGTGGACCTGGACATCATGCCTGGAGACCTCACCATTGTCATTGGCCCTGTGGCGTCTGGCAAATCTACGTTTCTAAAGGCACTTCTTGGCGAAGCCCGCATGTATGGCGGTTCCGTCGAGTTCACTGTTCCTGAAGAGATTGCCTACTGTGACCAAGATGCGTGGCTTCTCAACCGGTCGATCAAAGAGAACGTCCTAGCCTTTGAAGGTTTCCACGAGGAGTTTTATGAGAAGGTGATCAGTGCCTGCCAGCTCAACGAGGACATTGATCAGTTCGAAAAGCGCGACGACACCATCATTGGAAGCCAGGGTGTCTCCTTGAGTGGTGGGCAAAAGCAGCGAGTGGTGAGTTGGTGCTTTCCCTTAGTCACTTCGAGGTGGACACACTAACACTCTCATGCAGGCACTTGCTCGTGCTGTCTATAATAGGAAGCCAATTGTCATCTTGGACGATATTTTCAAGGGCCTTGACGCGGATACTTATTCAAAGTGCTTCTCTGCTACTCTTGGCCCCGAGGGTCTGCTTCGCAGAAACCGCACATCGATCATCTTGGCGACACATAACAGTAAGTACAGGCACATTGTGTTTTCAGTGAAAATATGCACTAACTTCCCTATAGTTCAGCTTCTACCCCACGCAGACCACATTGTTGTCTTGACAGAAAATGGCCGCATTTTACAGCGAGGCAGCTTCGACCATCTCAACTCTGTCGATGGCTACGTCAGTGAGCTTGGACTTAAGAAGTCCGCCATGGACGAAGCCGCGGCGCGAGATGCTGCTGATGTCGAGACAGAGCTGAAAGAGAAAGAAGCCGTGATCGAGCGCATTGCTTCGGTCAAGGCATTGGAGGGCTCTGAAGACGGATCTGGTGGCCCGTCTGCGAAACCGAAAGGGGCCCCATCACGAGGTAAACGGAATGCAGATGCTCTGTTCTCGTATATCCGCTCGATGGGCGGCATTTACTTTGTGGTTTTTTGCTTTTTAACAATTTGCAACATTGGATTTCGGAGCGCGCAGTGTAAGTACAACTACCCGTGAAGCGAGCCGTTCTCGATTTCTAACATCGCTAGCACTTTGGTTGAATGTATGGGCTTCGGATAACGAAAGGCATCCCAACAATCGTGTCGGCTACTACATTGGCATATACGTCCTCTTTGGCGCTCTCAATGTCCTGTTTATGGGCTTCGAGTTTTGGTAGGTGGATTCTATGAGAACGACGAAGCCTTTAGCTAACAACGATAACAGGGTCTTTATGGTCATCATTGTGCCTCATTCTGCGAAGGTCCTACACAAGAGGATCCTTGTGGCAGCCATGCAGTATGTGTAGCATTCGCAACAACTCCTTGGAAGATGCAGATGATCATTAACCCATTCTAGTGCACCTCTTTCTTATTTCGTGGCAACAGATTCTGGCGAAATTGTGAATCGGTGAGTTTCCCACAACTTACTTCATATCTTGAAAACGAGACTAACCCCCTGCAGATTCAGTCAGGATATGACACTTGTAGACATGCCGCTTCCAATGTCCTTCATGATGGCCTATGGGCGTAAGTGCCAGCCAATTCCAAAGCACTGCAGACTGTGCACTAACTTGGATGTTACTGGGTACAGAGGTCGTTGGTGCCGTTTCCCAGATTATCCTCACCTGTGTGGCATCTGGGTATCTCGCAATTTCCATTCCTGCACTTCTAGGCACACTGTACGTAGTGCAGAAGTTCTATCTGAGAACGTCGCGGCAAATGCGGTTGCTCGACCTCGAGGCGAAATCACCTTTGTATTCCGACTTCATTGCGTCTTTCTCGGGTTTGACCGCGTTGCGCGCCTACGGGTGGACGCGAGACTCGGAGGCTGAGAATTTGCGACGCCTCGACGCGTCCCAGAAGCCGTACTACCTGCTTTACTGTATCCAGCGGTGGTTATCGCTGGTACTCAATCTGATCGTTGCCGGCCTAGCTGTCTTCCTCATCGGACTTGCTGTGGGACTTCGCGACAGAATCAGCCCTGGTCTTCTCGGTGTGGCATTGTCCAATGTGATGGGTATTGGCATGACACTGAGCATGCTGATTCAAATGTGGACGCAACTGGAAACCAGTCTTGGCGCCGTCACGCGCATCAATCAATTTTCGACGGAAACACCACGAGAGCCAGACGGTCCTGAAATGCCTCCGCCACAGTGGCCTTCCAAGGGTGCCGTGGTTGTGCAGAATCTCGAAGCCAAGTATGGCGACCGAACTGTTCTTGAGGACATCACTCTCGATATCAAGCCAGGCGAAAAGGTAGCCGTGTGTGGCCGCTCGGGTAGTGGCAAGTCTACACTCATCTCACTGCTCCTTCGGTTGTATCCTCCCGCAGCGGGCCATATTACGATTGACGGCATCGAAACGGGACGCCTCAATCTCAATGCACTTCGAGAGTCTATTGTGGCACTGCCCCAGGATCCCATGTTCCTTGCTGGCTCGGTGCGGTACAACTTGGACCCCTTAGAAAAGGCTTGTGACAAGGACCTCATGGATGTGCTAAGCCGCACCAATTTGCGCTCTGTGATTGAAGAAAAGGGCGGACTCGATGCCGACCTCAATACAGATTGGCTCAGCGCTGGCCAGAGGCAGCTCTTCTGTCTTGCACGAGCCATGATTCGCAAGAGCAAGGTGCTTCTTCTCGACGAAGCCACAAGCAGGTACGTTCCATTATCTTTTCGTGTTTTTGCTACACACTAATAACTCCTCAAGTCTTGATCGCCAAACCGAAGCTTTTGTGGACGACCTCATCCGCACCGACTTTTCTGACTGGACTGCCATTGTCGTTGCCCATAGACTGCGAACCGTGGCTGATTTTGACAAGGTGCTTGTGCTCCAAGAAGGCCGCATTGTGGAGTTTGACTCGCCCAAGAATCTGCTAGCACGAGACAGCATGTTCAAGAGCCTCTGGGAACTGCAGGAGTCGTAATTCTGCCGTACGATGACATACTGCAGCTTGTGGGAATGGCTTTGAAGGACTTGGGCTTATCATTGAGATCATAAAGCGATTAGACGGGAGACCAGAGACGCTTCATGGAAACAACTTCGGAGGAGAACAACTGATTTGTAGACTGCTACAGTAACTACTAGTATTATTTCAAAGGGAAGTTAGCTGTAACCAGGAACGCTTTTGCAGCCTGCATACAAAGGCCAACATCCCCAGAGAAACTACATAGACTTTGTGTCATGACGGCGTAGAAAAGTATTACTTCTTCTTGGCATCGGCCAGGATATCCTCCGTGGCCTTGCCAGACAGCATAATGGTCGGCAACACCGGGAAGGCGCCAGGAACACGAGGGAATGCAGAGGCATCCACGACACGCAAGTTCTGGACACCGCGGACACGGAACTTGGAGTCCAGCACAGCCAGCGGATCATTGTCGGCACCGATGGAGCACGAGCTGGTGGCATGGTGAGAGTAAGACTGGGTCTTGACCAACTCGCGTTGAGCCTCGTCGGTGCAGTTTCCAGCACCAGTGCCTGGACAAGGGTGCTTCTCATTGAACGGCAGCACAGGGTCCCCAGCAGCCTGCCACGCTTTGCGTAGCAAATTAGCGCCCTCCACAATCTCCTGGAGGTCATCGGTGCCATTGATGGCGTAGAAGTTGAAGTTGATGAGAGGCGGCGTTTGAGGGTCAGCACTAGCAAGCTTCACCGTCCCCGCCTGGCCCTTGGGTGACATGTGAACCAAAGCACACTCATATCTAGAGTAGTGTCTGTTAGCAGTGATAGCGTGTCGGAAAACTCAAATAAAGAAGAGAGACTTACTCGTTCGGGCCATAATCCTGGGGAGAGCCGGGCCAGAAACCTTCAAAGGAAAAGGCGCCGCACCATGCAAAAATATTGCGGTTCTTTGTGGGCGCATTGGGAGTTCTGAACAGCATTGTGATCAGGTTGCCACCGGCTGGTGCCTTGCTCAATGCCAGAACGCTGCCCTCGTAGTTGTCAGAGAGGCGCTCGCCGACACCTGGCAGATCCTTGACCACGGGAATATTGAGCTTCTTGAGTTCCTCGGCGGGGCCAACGCCGCTCAGCTTCAAGATCTGGGGGGTGTTGAAGGTGCCACCCGAAACAATGACTTCCTTGCGGGCCCAGACCTTTGAGAGGGGGCCCTTGGCGTCAGCTTTGTGGCGGCGATCAGCCGCATACATGGAGGCGCCAGACATGATCTCAACACCGACAGCCACGGGTTGGGTGGCATTGAGGCCGCGCTTGGTGGAGTTTCCAGCGGAGGAAAAAAGCACGCGTGTGACCAGGGAGTTGAGTCTGACGGTCAACGGGTAGTTCTTGGGGTCCTTGATGGTGGCCTTGATGTATTGGTTGGGGTTGGAGCGCTTTCCGCCTCTGCTTTCGTGCTGGGCCATGTTGTAGAAGCTCGAAATGGTGTCCTTGTTGGGATAGTCGCCCAGGATGTCCTTCTGGATGAGGTTGGCCACATCACTGACGTTCTGGCCGGTCAGCTCGGCCATCTTCTTGAGGATGCGAGTGGCTGGGATCGTGTTGTCGCGGGCCCAGCGTGCGGGCTGCACTGCTGTTTCCAGCCAACCTAATGAAGCACGTTAGAAGGCTATTTGTTTTACTGCTTTTAGGGCCTGCTCACCGTCAAAACCGTGGCCAGCCGTCCCGGTCGGGAGATACGTATTTTTCTCGACCTTGACGAGATACTTGCGCATCTTGCTGGCCTCCCAGCTGGTATCGCCAGTCAAATTGACTACAATGTTCCAGTCGTCGTCCTGTGCAAGGGAGCAAACGCCGGCATTGTGCATTGCACATCCACCAAGAGTGCCCGCACGAGGGTATTGAATGCCCAAAGGCTTTGCGGTAGCGGGGGGGTTGACACCGATATAGAACGACCCGTCGGGCATGCGGTAAACGTAATGCTCGAACTTGGCTTCCCGTACTGGATCGTCGGAATGTTTAACCCAGAACTCCCAGAGGCTGTGGACGTCGTTGCCGGCAGAGTTGAAGTTGCCAAGCTCGGCATAGATTGGATTGTCACCTTGGTCGTCGCCAGCCTCTACCAGAAGTGTAGAGTATCCAGCTCGAGCTAGTTCACTGGCCAGAGGACCTCCTCCAGGGCCCGATCCCACTACAATGTAGTCGAAAGTGGCATTGTCGGTGGTTTGGGCCTCATGAGCAATGTTTCCATCGATCATGCGTCCAGCACGAGTACCGCTGGCCCAGATGGCAGCAGTGGCCAAAGAGACCACAGCACCGCGCATAATGTCTGCAATTTATGACACGTTGGGAGATATTTTATCAGAAGCGACTGGCCGAACGCTAGAACTTGCACTTCCTCATGGTGTCCCCAATCTCCCAGAACTACGAGTCCCCAGAGCAGCCATGATAGAGTATACTTATACTCAAACAGTAGTTCAACTCGGGAATGCATCAGACGAATGGGGAAAAGAAGCAATACTACCGGGAAAAGGGTATGAACGCGGAGTGCAGAGCGACAATTTCCATGTTGGCTTTCAACCAAATTGGCGGAACCATGGACTGCTGGGTGCCAATTAAGTCTCGAGAACGTCGTAGAACAAAAGGTCAAATTGAGGTGACGGATTCCAGATCAATTTTAATAGCAGACTGCCGAAGCCTCCTTCCCGCCCGTGCCTAATTACGGTCCCTAGCTATCGCATGTTGAGCTCCGCAAAGCTTTAAAGTCAGCGGTATTATGGCGCTGGTTGCTCGTACCGCAATTGAAGTCGCCATGATGCATTAGGGGCGACACTGTGTATTCTCCGAAGAGCAAAAGGCCAAAATAGAGGTTCCCTTGCTTTGTTTCAATGGACTTCTTTGGGCAGTACACACGAGTTCCTAGACAACACCACTGGGCTCGCTACTAAGGTGGGTGAAGAGGGGAAATGCTATTCAATTCATTTATCCAAGCCGAACGTAGGGCTCTTGGGTACATCTGCTACGGCCAGGCTGTCTTGGTATGGTAATAAGTCCCAGGCACCGCCTGTGTGGGTAAATCCTGTGGATAGATGTCGAGGCTTCTCATGTATCGCCGAGCAGAAGAGCGGCAACACAGGTTGGGCACCCTCAGCTCAGGGGGGGCTGTTCCTGCAAGGCCTGGGCTTTCTTCCGTAATCGTTGAAGCCTCGGGACCAAATCAATTGGCGTGCTAAGTGCGGCTCCCAACGTTTTGGCCATGCGATTGCCACGCCTTATTCTAAGGATGTTGTCTGTGTGCTGATCCCATATTTTAATCCATACACAGTTATTACCTCTGAAATAGCCATAATTTTCGTCTATTGAAGCTAACGGGGCTCATTGATCGGAGAAATCGATCACCCGTGTGTATCAAGCAGAAATGCTTTTTTGGTCGCCAAGCTTTTGGAGCCACTGTGCCGACGCAGTCAAGTGTGTGAGACCCTTGACAGGCGACCAGTTGCGCTATCGAGTCCACTAAAGGGGCGGCCAGGGAACGCAGCAGCCCGTCTTGGTATGGGGTCCACTGTCACAGCGTACTGCCTTTCTGTCGCTGCACCGACGCTGTCCGAGGCCATGATCGTCAAACTGTAAACAAGTCCAAGAAAACGCCTGGAACGCCTTGGAGCCTTGGCTGTGTGTCAAGCTTTTTGCATATGTAATAGAGTAACATCGAAAAGCTACAAAATATAAATGCTATTCCCATCTCCCATTAGAATTTGCGCATCTTTTTTTTGCGTGTCTCCGTTCTCTCAGCTCAGCTCTCTTCATTCTTGCTAATAATCGAATTTTTGCCCATCCTCCGTGTTTTTGTCCCATCCTACACTGTCATTATCCCACCAAAGTTATCAGCCATGTTTCCCATCGCCAAGCTTCCCTTGTTGGTCTTCCAGCTGCTGGCTCTCTCAGCAATCGCTGCAGCGCTTCCTCTCAACATCAACCTTGGGGCTTATTCACCTGCCCTGGTGGTGGGTGATGGTGCTATCGAATTCGACGGAACGAAAGAGGGTGGCACAGTCGCGAATGCGCTGAAAAGCTCAGGTGCCATTGTCGACAACACGGCGGGAGCCACACCTGTGGCCGAGGCGGGCGTCGTCCAAGCTGCTGCCGTTACCCCCAGTGTCCTAAGTGAACCGGTACGTGTTTCCCATAACTAGCCTCGACTTTTTCAAATAGGTAGAAGACTAATACATATTTTCTCAGGCATCGCTTCCCGTTCCCGGGTCGAAGGAGCTAGACCCTCGGTTGTGAACGACAATTTGGACACCTCCAGGTGAAGAGTCTCTGTGCATTAGCTACTACTTTCCTATTGGATACGGCGTTGGGGGAGGGACGGTGGAAAACACGAGCTGGCTCGACTATCATGAAAAGGTGGGAATGGTGTTTTAGGATACTGAAGTTGACTCGACATGGCATCATTTGTTGTTAGAGGCCCATACTAGAGGCTGGCACATGGAGTAAGCTGGGGGTTTCGAGATGCAAATGCAGTAACATACATACATAACTGCTTATTGAACATGCGATTCTTTTTCCATCTTGCCTCACGACCACTGTTGGTATCCAAAGTTTCTACTGCTACTGGTAACCCAATTCAACTCCACCAACAGCTCATCTTCTAGCTGGTAGGAATGCTACTGCTATCCTTAAACGCCTATACAGATGTAGTTGCCGGCCATGTCTTCTGGATCATCGCAGTCCAGCTAATTATTAACTGATTAGCCGCCATTCATTCTAACGTACGGGGAAGGAGAGACACTCTTCTCTTACATTCGGATTCCAGTTCTGCAATTGGGTTATTGACACGCCGTTGGTCGCGGCGATTCGCCGACAATTGTCTATTGGTCTAAATAAATACCACCGAGCGCCTAGAGACTTGTTATTAACTGTATTAGCTGCACAGCTGCATATGACTATGATACTTACAATTGCGTGGATATCCTGGTAGAGCAGGGCTTGGAACTGGTGGAGGGTTGGTGTGCGTAACTGTCCTCACGGAAGTGACAGTGTTTGTGACCGTTACCGTTTGTGGAGGGGCTGTGATGGTAAAGGTTGCAGTGGTACGCGAAACAGTCGTCGAGGTGGAGATGGAGGTTGAAACATCCGTGACTGTCACCGTTTCTGAAGACAGGCAGAGCCCGCAAATCCCATAAGCCGGATTACATCCCTCGGAGCAGTACTCCGTAGAGTTTCCACAGTATCCGTTCGAGGAACAACAATCGCCATAAACGGACCCTAAGCAGGTGTATTCGCCACCACAGATGCCATCACTGCCGTCCGGGCTCGGGACTAGATTGATGATGCTGTGGGAGGGTGCTGCTGCAGACGAAGACGAAGAGTGGGACTGCCGCGTGTCTAAAGAGCTTGACTCGTGTGAAGAGGCAGACGATGGTGTAGCTCCTCCGTGAGATGTAGTGTTTAATACGGAATGGGGCGTGGACGGGGATTGCGGTAGGGCAGTCGCTGAAGCTGAGGTGGATTGCGCCGCATCCTCGGGAGCCGTGGAAACGCAGTACGCAGATCCAGCGCTTAATGTGCAACTATGGATGCTGGGGTTAATTTGGAGGAATTGCGATACTGTCAGGCCATTTTCCGAGGCAATGGACACACACGAGTCTCCTGATTTTGCTGTAACAGAGTGTGTACAAGTCAATGCTCTGCTTTCGAGGGCAAAGGCTGATAAGTAGAAACTAGTAAAGTAAATAAATGAGAGGCATACTGCCGGCATCGACCACGCAGTAGCCATGTTTCAGGATCTGTGTTCAATAAGAAGAAGGCTTCAAACTAGGCGTAGTGAGAAGTTGAGAAATA
The DNA here is from genome assembly GCA_001513895.1 of Graphilbum fragrans. Taxonomy (NCBI): domain Eukaryota; kingdom Fungi; phylum Ascomycota; class Sordariomycetes; order Ophiostomatales; family Ophiostomataceae; genus Graphilbum; species Graphilbum fragrans. Next base: position 792,651 of record LLKO01000006.1, on the reverse strand, counting down.
AAATTATAGCCAATGCAAACCACGAAAAACGAAAAAGAGGCGTCTTCAAAACATAAATACTGTACTCTTCTTTCCACTGTGGGGTTATATTCGTGGCTTTTAATAATTTTTATTTGCAAAGTCAGATCCCGCTTGAACTTTTGGTTATGGGTTCTCACATCGATGAAAGATCTATGGAAGAGATCCGAGGATAGAGGGCATTCGTCATCGCCGGAGCTCGGTTATCTATTTTGGAAAACTTTGCAGGGTGAATAGAAGGTTGGTGGGCGGTTGGTGCACAAACATCAAATAAAACGAGGCGAGGAACCCGGTGGGTTCATGTGGGTAGCTTTTTCTCTCGAGTTTATGGTGTTCTTATTTCTAGACAATTTTCCGTAATAATTGCCAAGGATACGATATTGTGTTGTACTTCGGCAAACGTGGAGAAGCAGCATTGTTAAAGGGAGGGGGTTTGAAGATCCCACATATACTAAGTCTGGGGCACTAGATTGAGCACACATGCAGGTGCTTCGAGAAGAAGCTGATGTGGTGGACAGGTTGGGGTGAGCAACGAGATGCGGGGATACGGCTCCGGGGTAATGGCATGGGCAGGAGACGAAGGAGGCAGAGTGGGCGGTTCTTTGGGTGTAAGGTGCGTGGAAGTTTAAAAGAAGGGGATACACATCACAGTAAATGATTCAAGATTAACCTGATATTAATATTGGAGAGCATCTAATAACCAGCCAGAGTCTAGAAACCCGGAATTAGCCAGAGCGAAAAGAAAGAGCATCAGCAAACGAGGAGATGGGCTCAGAATACCCGATTATGGCTTTTTTTGGTGCTCTGGAAGCTGTTTAGCCCGCGTAAGATTGCCTCTCGGATGTTGTTGACAGTCATCTGTCATACGGCGACTCTGTGACCTTTAGGAAGCGTAGTGAGAGTGCTTGCGTGGCCGTTTTCAGGGTGCGTAGAGTATATGTTTATTTACGGCTCGAGACGGGCCCAAAATACTTCACCACGTGCTTGTCGACAGAATAAACGAATATTGGGAATGTCGGTGCAAGATGTGCGGCTCGGCGAATAATTTCTACGAGTTGGTTCCGGGGAGGAAGAGGAAACATAGAGAGTGCTTTCAGACCAAGACATTTCGACCTACTGTCTCTCCTCCGGGACTTCTCAATGTGCGATTCTCTATCTTATAGGCCTGTTGTGAGACGCAACTCGCTGAACAGACAACACAACAGATCTAGTATTTTACAAGCATTTACCTGAGTATTTGTATCGGGAACCGACAGATATCCGGTCTTGGAGAAGTAAAACTGAAGAACAACAACTGGAAGAAACAAGAGAAGGGAACAAAAATAACAGCAAAAAAAACAAAACGGTACCTAATCCGACAACGGCCACTGTCTAACTACCCTTCCTAGTTCCTTGAACCAATGAACGTGGTATAAAGAGCCCATTTAGTTAGCCTGCCGGTTTCAAGTACCTAAAACTGGCTCACCTCCGCTATCCAGATATGCACTTGGGGCCCGGGTTGAGAATTGTGGCGGCGCGCACAGAGGAGCGGAAATCGAGAAAACCCTGATGGAAAGCTGGGCGTCTCAAAAGCACCAGCTGGAGGAAAATTGTCTCACCGTCGCCACGTAGCCCGTCAAGCATCTTGGCGTTATTAGAGAAAGGAGATGAGGTCACATGACAAGTACGCAATACGAGTATGTGGCTCGATGTGGCTAGTGGGGATTCTAGCCCCTGGCTCAGAGGGCCGCGACAGCTGAGACTCGAGCCAAACGGCCTGGAGGAGACGCTATCACGGCCACCTCAGACAGCATCCGGGATTCTGCATCGCCATCACCAACCACCAACCGTCCCAGCAACAGGATATCTGTGCGCGCTATCCGTCTGTGGAGGCTGCGATGGCCGTTTAATTGCGCGTTCGTCCTTCTTCTGTTCCGTGGCTGCTGCTTGGTCAGCGTCCGATTCGATGAGCTATTTGCTCGTGTGATTCGTCTGCAATTCTGAGCTTATTGGCCGCGACTTGTGTCGCAGGCCCTTCTTCTTGTGGCGCTTTTTTGCCCTCCCCACGCTCGTTTGCATATCTTGCGACTCTTTTCCCTTCATTCTCTTCTTCTCCGCGTTCTTTCCGTGTGATTCCGACGCCGCCACCTCCCACGAATGATCGGATCGACCCTCTCCGTCGTCTCCTTCATTTCCGCTGCACTCTCCGTCGCCGGCAGCGTCGGTTGCGATGGCACCCGCTGCCAGTAACAGCGACGGCGGGCGATACGACCCTCCGATACCCAGCTACGATGAAGCCGTATCGGTCAACGGCCACAGCCGCACAGGCGGCAACGGATCGCTGGCGCCAAACGCGGATATCGATCCTCTGTCCCCCATGGGCGAGGCTTACTACGCCCCTGAAAACGAGAGCCGGTCGCTATTACGACGCCCACATCAACGAACAACGTCCTCAGCGAGTAACCCCGGCGGCGGATCCTCCTCGGCGGCGCGTGGGCACCGACATCGAAACACGGGATATCGGCCACCGACGGTCGAGACGGACGACGAGGACAGCACCTGGAGCTCGTCGGATTCGGAGGGCGGCCACGACCATCTCCGCGACGGCCACACCGAAGCCGACTTTGTGCGGAGGGAGATGGAAGAGCTGGAAATCGAGGACCCATTGAGCGGCAGTGGCCGGCCGCGCAACGGCCGGCCATCGCTTTTTGGCAAGACGATTGGGTTCCCCATATCGCTGCGGTGGAAGTGGAATTGGCGCATTCCGATGCCGAGATTGCGCATTCGGCTTCCCAACGGCGCGCAGGAGACGTCTCGCTCGGGCCTGCGGTTCAGCCTGCTGCCTGGGCTTGCGCCGTCGGGCAGCGCAGAAGACGACCCAGCAGAAGGAGGGGCGGCGGCGAACGGCGACGCAACGGCAGAAGGCGAGGCTGCCACAAGGCGACGACGATGCTGGCTATCTTGGCCGAAAGTGGCGCCTGCCATGGCATTTGTGGTGGTGGGCCGGCTGCTGGCGGTGACGCTGATTCTGGGCTTCGTCTACCTGCTGTTTATGAGCGACCTCTTTACGAATCTGTCTCGGCGGCTGGGCAGCCAGGCGTTTGACCCCGAGAGCGTGCGCATGCACATCCAAATGAGCGTCAATCCGCAAAAGATGCGCGATCTGTCCAAGCATTTTTCTAGCTATGCGCACATGGCGGGCACCGAGGGCGACTTTGCCCTGGCCGTCGACGTCAAGAACATGTTCGTCAAGTACGGCCTCGAAAACGTGGCCGTGGACGAATACTATGTCTACCTCAACTACCCCAAAGCAGGCGGGCGCGCCGTGGAAGTGCTCAATGCCGACGGCTCGGCGCGCTGGGCGGCAAAGCTCGAAGAAGACGACGTGGGAGCCGAGACGGCCGGCCACCAGACATATGTCTTCCACGGGCTGTCAAAAACGGGCGATGTCAAGGGGCCGCTGGTGTACGCCAATTCCGGATCGCGGGACGACTTCCAGCATCTAAAGGACGCCGGAGTCAAAACAGACGGCGCCATTGCGCTGGTCAGAAGCCAGGGCGAGTCGCCCAACGTGGCGCAAAAGGTGCATGCCGCAGCACAGGCCGGGTTTGCCGGCTGTCTTGTCTACACGGACCCCAAGGACGAGGGCTTCAGCAAGGGCGAAGTGGCCCCGAACGGCCGCTATCTGCCAGCAGACGCGGTGCAGCGAAGCTCAGTGGCGCTCTCGAGTCTCGTCCTGGGCGATGTTCTCACGCCGGGCTGGGAGAGCAAGAAAACGCCGCGCCTGAGTCCCGACCAGTCGACGGCTCTGCCCAAGATCCCGAGTCTGCCGCTGGCCTGGCGTGATGCGCAGTTTCTGCTGCAGCAGCTGTCTGGCTTTGGCGAACGCGCCCCCGACGCGTGGAAGGGCGGCGTGCCCGAGGTGCACGAGTGGTGGACGGGCGATGCGGCCAATGCCCAGTCGCCGGTGGTGCGCCTCAAGAACGACCAGGACGAGGTGACGCAGCAGCCGATCTGGAATGTGCACGGCCGCATTGGGGGCATGGAGCAGGGCGCCAAGAAGGTCCTCATCGGCAACCACCGCGACTCGTGGACGTTTGGAGCGGCCAATCCGCACTCGGGAACGGCGGTGATGCTGGAGCTGGCGCGCATTTTCGGCGATCTGCTGGACCGCGGCTGGCGGCCGCTGCGCACCATTGAATTTGTGTCCTGGGATGCCGAAGAGTACAACATGATTGGGTCGACCGAGTTTGTCGAGAACAACCTGGACGTGCTGCGTGCGGACGGCATCGCCTACATCAACCTCGACACGGCCGTCATGGGCAGCGAGCTGCACGCGGCCGGCTCGCCGCTGTTTTCCAAGCTCTTTGCCCAGGTCATGAAGCGGGTCAGCGACCCCCATTCGAACACCACGCTGAGCGATCTGTGGACGGCGCACACGTCGTATCTCGAGCTTCTGGGCGCCGACTCGGACTACGCGGCCTTCCAGCACCTGGCCGGCACCTCGTCCTTTGAGCTGCGCTTCGACGGCCCGGCCTACCCCATGCACACCAGCTACGACAACTTCAACTGGATGGACCACGTCGGCGACCCCGGCTTTATCTACCACGGACTGATGGCCGAGATGCTGGGCCTGATGCTGATTGAGCTGGCCGACCGCCCGATTCTGCCGTTCGACATGGCCGCCTATGCGTCTGCGCTCGCCGCCTGGGTCCAGGACCTCGAGGCGCGCGTCGCGGCCGACGTGGCCGCCGCTGGGCGCGCTGGAAAGGGCGATGTGGCCCGCGTCGACATGGACGCCCTGCGCTTTGCTGCCGACGTGGTCGTGGCGGCGGTGCGCGAGTTTGAGCGCTGGCAGCTGACCTGGGAGACCAATGTGCTGTCGGCTGGTGGCTGGGAGCCTGTCGGCCTCGGCCGCGAGCGCGAGGAATACAATGCTCGCATGGCTCGGTTTGAGTCGGATCTCCTGGACCTCGAATTTGGTGGAGGCGTACGTGTCCCTTTCTGTTTTGCTCCTGTGTTTTCGGCTCTTTTGCGTGGGTTTTTTGTGTTGCTGCTCACCTGCTAATTGACAGATCCCCAACCGAACCCAGTTCAAACACGTCGTCTTCGGCCCCAAGCTCTACGCCAGCCACGAGTGCGAACTGTTCCCCGGCGTGATCGATGCTCTCGCCATCGAAGACTGGGCGCTGGCCAACCAGACCGTGTCCAAAATCGCGGGCATGCTACAAAACGCGGCGGCCAAGCTGATTGAATGAGGTCTGCAATCAGACAGCAAACTTTCCTTCTCCATTTTCCCTTTGTCTTGTTGTCTTTGTCTTTTCGTTTTCCTTCCATTTGACAATATTGTTTGACAACATTATTTGTAAAGAGTCTACGACTTCACTGTATATCTCTCTCTCATCGAAGATGGCCAAAAAGCACTGCCTTGAGGCTAGCAACGGGCTTCTTATTGTGTTGTTTTTTCTTCGCATGGTCATGGCGTTTTGGTTTTGGCTGCTGTCTTCACTTCTGGTTTTATGTCGTCTACTTTTTGTCCCTTTTTTTATTTACAACCACGCCATCGTCGAGATCAAAACCGCACCTCCCAGTGTCGCTTGCTTGGGATCATCGTACATATTCACTTGACCTTTTCTCTTGACCTCCATACGTAGGTGAAACATACGGATATATTTACAATACACTATGCAGCAAGTGCTATCCGTACAGAAATATTACATAGCGCATGTAAACTAAGAGCAGGACAGAAACCAAATGGATCGAGCAAGCGCAGACAAACAAATTAAAAAAACACTAGATGCAGATTGTGGCTCTTTCAAAGACAAGGTAACTCTCGCATGGTCACCCTTATTTCGGCGTCAGGACAATCCCTTCATATTCCTTGCTGCGAATCAGCTCCAGCGTATGCATGAAATGCTTTTTGCTCGCCTCGACCAATGCTGAGTCCTGCTGGTTGCCCGCTAGGTTGGAATGGATGAGCTCGATGAGGCCGTTGAGGTATTTCGTTGTGACCTAGACATGTTAGAGCCAATGCAGCGCAGCCAATGTAGCCAACGCAAAATAAGCTTGGCGGGGTACTTACGGATTCGTTCTGCTGGTCAAAGTAATACACGTATCGGTCCAGGATCTCGACGAACAGCTCGATAGACGTGGCCGTCTCCATGCACGAATCAGCCACGCGAAGTGCCCGCTGCAGGCACTCGAGAACGCGCTTGCCATCCCGATACAGCTGCCCTGTTAGCGTCCACTAAACACGAATCACGAATCAACGGGCGGATCTAAACTTACATCCTTCTCGTCCGTCTCGCCGTTGGCGGCAATCGGGTTGGCCCACCACAAATGGCTGGCCAGATAAACAGCACGGCACTGCTCCGGCTTGCGCAGCAGCTTGCTAGCATGCTGCGCGCACTTGGTGATCAGCGTGTCGTAGTTCTCGCGGCCAAAGTTGCGCGTCTGGTGCAGCGTGCCAGAAATCACGCAGACGGCCTGGAACTGCGCCTTGGAGTCCGACACGGATTCCTCGTACACCGTGAAGGCCTGCGCGAAGAACTCGTAGGCCACCTCCTCGAACCCGGTAATGTCGGCCGTCTGGCCGCAGGTGCAGAACAGACGCAGGGCCAGTTCCGCCGCACCGCCAGAGTTGACGCGCGCATACAGAGTCGACACGGCTGAGTGCATAAACTTGAACAGCGCCGACGACTGCGTCGACCAGTTGTCCTCGTAGTGCTCGCGGGCCTTAAAACGCCGCGCCAGCTTCATGCCCGCCGTAATCAGTGGCGGCGTCGTGATCCGGATGCGCTCGTTGCCATCCGCATATGCCCGCCGCGTGAGCTGCAGCAGTCGGAACTGCGTGTCGTTGTTTTCCGCATTCAACAGGTGCACCATGCGAGCCAGCCAGCCTTGCTCTTCCAGTGTCTCGTCCGTCTCGAATGAGCGGCCACGTTGCTGAGCCACTCCCGGATAGCCGGCCGGAGGCTGGGCGCCCTCGGTGATGAGCACCTTGAGTACTTCGAGCACGTTCTCCAGCTGGTCCGTGGTGCGGATCGGGGTCTGGCTCTTCAGGAGACTGCGTGCCACATCGCCTGCAACTGCTCTCCGTGTGGGGTACGTCTGTGCTTGGAACAAGGGCACATACGTCGGCAAGGCTAGCGCCGTGAAGATCGACACATAGCGCTTGAGCGGTGCCTGCAGCAATGCCAGGAGACTCTGCTGTGATGCTGGGTGGTGCAGGTCCGGGCTGTTGGCGTGCTCTCCAACCTTGACCTGGGCAAACGCCATGATCTGGTCGACGTAATCCAGCCGCTCCGGGTAGATATTCAGCGCCAGGTTGGTCAGAGACACTAGCAGCGCAATTGTGTCCTGTATCGGAAGCTGTTGCGCATACACCAGCGACTTGACTTGGCCGAAGAAGATCTCGTAGAGAGGCACGTCGGCTGCAATGATCGGGCTGGAATCCCCGCCCTCCTTGGCCGGGCTCTCGCTGCTCTCGCCCTCCTGCCCCTCTGCCCCATTCACAGCAGTGGCTTCAGTATCCGTTGTGGACTCGGCCGTGGCAGCGGCCTCTGTCGTTGATTTGCCATCCTCGGCGTCTGTGGCATCTGGAGCATCCGCTTCTGGCGCCGTCGTGGAAGATGCTGCCTTGGCAGAAGATGAGTCGTCGGGACTTTCGGTGGTGTCGGGACTCAGCTTCGACTTGGCTAGGAGAGAGACAAGAGCCTCTTCTTCCAGCTTTTCTCGATCTTCGACCGGGTGGCTCTGGGCTTCCCGTTCCGCGTAGCTGGAAAGACGATCCATCAGCCCAACAACAATGGCCTTGACGTTGACGTGGGGGTTGAGCTTAGAAACCGCGGCTAGGAACTGGTCTAGAGTATGGAGATGGAATTCATCCGGAAAGACCTGTGTGATCACTTCCAGCAAGTACTCCTGGGCGAGAACATCGCGACATTGGACAACCTGCTCCAGCAGCGGACCGAGAATGGCGTTTTTGTATGTCTCCAGATCGACCAGCTGGCTGAGGCGCACAATGTTCGTACCAACAAGCAGCTGTAGTTCCTTGCGCTCCTGCGTCCGCTGTTCACGCTCGCGCGAATGTCCCTGGTGCTGCAGGCGCACCCAAAGCTTGTTCATCTCCACAAAATTGGTCAGGATGAAGCTGATCGAGTCCTGCAGATTGCCTTCCGGTCCATCGCCATCGCCCGTGGGCAGGTAGTCACGAGCCTGTCCGGACAGATAGTAGCGCAAGAAGAGGCCACGTATTGGGTGTTGGACGCCTCTGCTCATGTCCATCATGTCCTTCATCAATTCCTTTACCGGCGCACCCTCGATGGCCATGTAGGCTGTGCCCACGGTGATCATCAGGTACAGGCGGGGGACGATGTTTCCGGCGTACTGCACCAGCTCGTACAGGTCGGCAAGATGGTTGACCGGGTGGTTCTCGCGGAGGTGGACGGATAGGTAGCGCAGCGCGTCGAAAACCGACATGTAGAGCTCGTAGTACTGTTTGGGGCCGAGGCTGCTCGTACGAAGCTCGGAGACTAGTGTTGAGCTGCGCCGATTAGCATCAAAGGGCCTTGATGCGATGCCTCACTTCTCATAGCTGGCAAAAGGCAATGGGGGAGTAGCGGAAAAGGAGGGAGAAAAGAGCCAGAAACTCACCAGCATTTCAATGCGTCCATCAGTTTGCTGGGAGTATCTAAGCATTTTCGCATCAGTGCCGTCTGCTGGCGCACAGCGATGAGCGCGTCCTCCAGCAGCCGTGCCTGGTCGTCGAGAAGCGTCGGCGTAGCCATGGTCGCCGTGGAAGTCGCTGGAGAAACAATACGAGGTCACGAGGTCGCCGCCGATGTCCGGCGTTTTTGTTAGAAGCAAAGCCGTTCGACGAAGGAGGGGATGGGAGAAAAGGGGCCGCGATCGACGAGGGCGGCGAAAGGAAAGCCACAGACAGCTGCTAGTACTGAATACGCGAGTGCGAGTCGAGGCAAACGGCAACGGAATCAGGTGGCTGGGGAAAATGCGCGGTCGTGTTGCAGGTGGTGAAGTGGCGACGATGGATTTGCGGTTGTGACGTTGATACCGAAATCGACACCTAGCTGATTTAAAATAATAAAATAATAAGCAGGCGGCGCGGCCTCACCTATCCAGTTAGCAGGGAAGCTGCGGTCTCTGTGGCTCCTGCCCCCGAAGCTCGCCGGTTCGAAAGGAGCTACGGCGACGGATCCAGCAGACAGTGGATAACGTCTGCGCACAGACCATGCGAGGGGCACCACTGTCACGTGTACGTCCAGGCAGCCACCAAATATCTAACTCCTATGGACTTGTATTCGTAATAACCTGTATTCTCATAAGGCAGCTAGATACGTATGGTAGAAGTTCTATTTCTTGGAAGATTTCAGATGTCACTCTAACTTCACAGGTCTAGCTGGGGGCACATCTGTATGCTGTGTGCAGTGCTGAAACCCGATGTAATCAAAATAAAAACAAAGAACTCGAGGTCACATTTCAAAGTTTGGCAACAAGTTATTCAAATCCAATCATAATTGTCATATATAGTGAGAACAGCGATACTTTGTAGAAAGTAACATAAAAATAGCCAAAACGTTGTAACGAGGCAAGTCATAAAATCAAGAAAAAAGGAAACAAAACAAACAAAAACATAAACATCGATGAATAAACAACGTTGAACGATTATAGAAAACAAAATAAAGCCACATCACCACACTTCTCTCACAAGTCTCCCCCACCCGTTATTTCCTGCTCTCGGAGACTTCGATAGTCTCAACATGGGCGAGTGCCTTGTCAATGCTGCCCATTTTCACCACACGCGGTCTAGCGGTGGTGGTGGCGCTCGATACATCCGATTTGCTCTCCGGGGTAATCGGGCTGTCTCTGTTTGCCGCGTCGGCTTCTTCCATGGCGGCAATCCGACCAGACGTCCACATGCGGAAGTTCTTTCCGAAATAGAAGAAAAGAGGAATAAAGCCGGAAGTGATAAAGAGAACAGCAATGTAAATGCCGAAGATCACCAGTGGGCCGCGCTGTTTCACCCACACGAGAGAATGTGACGAGAAGAAGAAGCTGATGATCGTGCGGTACGTGTTGACATCGACGAGGACAGGTCTATGAAGTTAGCTGGACAGTTCACAGTCAAATGTGTTCCGTAAGTGGCGGCAACTTACCCTGGCCATTGGGGATAGCTCTCGATGATAAACGTCTTCAAAATGCTCGTTGCTGTCATAGTTCCAATCATGAGGAAAAAGCTGCCGACCAGCAGCAGGATAAAGTGCAGGTGGAACTGATCGGCTACACCAAATATGGCGCATCCAGCCATGGTCGAAATAAACGGAACAATCAGATTCGGGAGCTGAAATTCAGGCTCACGAGCAGTTCGGCCGCGCATCCTGGTGATCTTCAGCGTGAGCTTATCCGCCCACGGGCCGCCAAACATGTACACAATGGCTGTCGAGATGAGCATAGGAAGCATGGACAGGCCACTGAGTTGGAATGGTACGCTAGACATGTTAGGATTGAGCAGCTCCATAGATTACCGAAAGGGCCAACTCGCAACGAATGAACTTACCCAGCACCTAGCAACGAGAACGAGATCGTTTGGCCCATGGATTGCAGGACAATGAAAAACACGGCGTCGATAAATACCACCATCAGCAGAGCAGGAAACGTGGTAGCCTGTAGCGTGCGCAGCATTTGAATGAATGTCTCCTTCCACTCGAAGCCCATGGTAAAAAATCCTATGTCATCCTTAAGAGTGCGTTTCCCAAAGCGGTCGTAGTCAAGACGCGGCCGGATCTCACCGGGCTCGACAGGCCATGCTTGATGTCCATCTATATTCTGTGTTAGTGGATCTAAGCAACAAACGATTGGCATCACCACTCAATAACAACTTACTAAGCTCTTGCTTCGTCCGAAGCCTGCGGCTCTCCGGGACAAAAACAATCAAAGTAAACCAAGCTAGCACCCCAACGGCAGACGTGATCAGATAGAGCCACCGCCATGAATAGTTGACAGCAACATATGGCCCAATAACACCAAACATGGTCAGCAAGGGGCCCTGGCATGCCATTATAGCTGCAATGGCACGGTTGCGCTGGTGAATGAACACGATATCCTGCATGACCAGAGGCAGCAAGCCTTCGACGGTCGCTGACCCGAGACCATGAATAACACGAGCATAGAGGTGCATTTTCAGCGAAGTGCTATAAGCCGCGATGAAACCACCGATCCAAGAGCACATAGCGAGCGTGAGAAGAACCGGACGGCGGCCGATGGCCAGCGAAAGGGGCACGACAAAGTATCCGACGATGCAGTTTGTAAGAGAAGGCAGCGTCGAAAGTAGTGTGATCTCATACAGCGAAATAGGCGTATGACCAGGAGGCACAAGGCTCTCTGGGTTCGCGAGGCCCTTGAGATTGCTGTTCTTCAGAATGGGTCGAGGGTCTGCCCCCGAATATTCGATCAAGAATACCGGTAACAAACTAGCAACGACAAAGTCTGCACACAGGGACAAACTGCCAACTGTCTGCTGTTAGCTGTGACATATTTGGGGCCTCTTCCAATTATTTCACTTACAAAAGCAAAGACATCCTATGGCAGTATATTTTCGCCAGTTTGGAAGATTCAAAGGGTCTTGATTATGTTAGCTATCTTGCGCTCTGGTATGTCATAGATATGGTGTGCTTTGTGGACAAGAATTACCCTTCGGGTCCGGGGTAGGGGCCTGAGAGATAGTATGTTAGACCGCATGTTCTCTACTCTTTCTCTGATGAGAACAACTCACCGGAATCAACCGAATGCGCCCGGATTCATCATAAATATTGGTGCTGCCAACAACTTCCAAGGGGTTTTCGGCCTCAGAAGCAGTAGTTGTAGTGGCAACTTTGTCGAGCGCTGGCTTCATGCTAGTAACGACAATAGGGGTTTTTTCTGAGCTACTTCCAGGAGTGGCACTGTTCTGTCCGTCGTGCCACGAATCTTCCGTGCGGAATGTGTCTTCCCATCCAGATGATGTCTCCTGTTCAGGGCGGGTTGGGGGAGCCATGGTGAATGAGCTAGTATTGACGATAGGCGATTGAATCGCCTTTTGGATCTGTCAACATTTTGTTAGGTACTGGGAAAAATAGCACGAAAGGATAAGGGGAATAAAGCTATGTAGAAAAAAATTGATAGCTGGATCTCTGTGTTTCTAATGGCACCTCAAGTCTCGCAAGTCGAATGTATGAGTAGTAGTGGCCGTGATGTTTAAGAGGAAATGGATTGCTTACATGGAATAGACTCTACCCAAGACTCGTAGAATTGTTGGAAACAGATTCATGAAGTGTCTTCAGAAGATGGGCTGACATCAGCTATTTGAGAAACGTGAGCTATATGGTATATACTATGTCTATATACTTCAAGAAGGGGAGGATAAGAAGGCGTGCGTGGGAAATGAACGAGACAAAGGAGAGAAGTGGCTGGGCGGCACATAATTCCTTTTTTTCGTGCCATTATCTAAATGATCTACTTAATGATCTACTTACCATTCTTCTAGACTGCTTTCGCTCTCATTTTTCGCCTCTAGCAAACCTGGGGAAGATTAAGAGGGGTTGTATTCCTGCTTTACCAAAGCAGGCAAAAGTAACAGATGATTGATGGAGCCAGCTAAGAATCGACGTTGAATACCTGGCTTATACTGCCGGGCAGAGCACGGGGTCAAAACTCGGCCTATTCAAATTAACCTATCTTGAGCACTGCTAAGTTTCTCTATCGGAGCATCTGATGTGAGGTAGTTGGTGTCGTTGGTGCAACTGGTATCATTGAAAGTACAATGGGATTGATACTCACATTTGCGTACTTGAAGGTTGTGTAGTCTATCCATGTGTGTGTGAACTCTTGGGAGCCCCTTCGCGAGTGTGGTTAAAGAGGAAACTCAGTCGCGGGGAATACAGGGGGACCTGGGTGTGCTCCTTGCGGTATATGTGACGGATGCTATTGTCCCAATTAAAATACCCTCTTTTGCCGGAAATACAAAGTACAATACCATTAGGAGGATCTCGCATATATTGTGCATGAGAAACAAACTGAAAGAGCGTAACAGAACGCACACTCACTTCGCAAGTATCAAGACGAACAAAGGTTTTCTTGTTCGCGTTCCTCTGTAACAAATTGGGATATCATTTATGTTTTTCTAGTAGCCACTTATTTGAAGCCCTTGAGATGTCAGGCCACGCCGCCATCAGATTTGCCGCTCTTAATGTTCCGTAAAGAGCTAACCGCTGGCCTATGATATATTTTCCGCGTTGGCCGAGGTGGCTCAGTTCATTTAGATTACTATGAAATGTTGGCTTTTTCCACACTCATTGGATTTACGCTCTCGTGTCCATGGGCTCTAGAAGCGGATGTATATTTGCATATGTGTTATATACGCATGTAATATCGTGTCATACGTGGCTTTTTGGTCGCTTCGCGTATGTCTGCATCGAGGTTACGCACAGCCTAGTATGGTAGTTGGCTTTTATCCGCGATTGCTCAAGGAAGCACATGGTACAAAGATGTCGGAGCGTGTGAATCCTTAAACGTGTTTTTGCCCCTTTTGATATAGGACTATATCATAGAATGTTTCTATGCTATGTGCCAAATCCGTCGTTTCAATTAGGATGCCAATATAATGCAAACTTTGTATTCGGAGAAAGCTTTACTTGTTCGACTCAAATTTCGCCATTGCCTGTGCCAGATTCTATCCTCTTCGCCATCTGGCGTAAAAGAAACTTGTCTATCTGCATCCTTATGAGTCTTTGCCGAAGTGTTTGGAAGGCATTTTTAGCGTACCTGCTAATCGAGAATATTGTTCACTCGATGTCGCGGCATAGGACGTGCCGCCTTGTAGGAAAATAGCCGACTCCATACAATTACCTCCAATCGGGAATTTCTCGGATATGCAGTATGATAGGATGGGCAGGATCACGTGTAACGACATTGCAGCCAATACGGTAGTGAATTGTAAAGTAGGTGAGTTACAAAGGGCCGAGTCTAGAGTATTGCATTGGCGGTTTGGGGACATCCGGTAGTAGCTTTCTAGCCGCCTCCCGTGAATAACATACTTCTAGACACGGAAATCAGCAAGCAAATAGAAGAGCAGTCATTTGGTCACCAGATAAAAAATTGTATGGGATGCTAATATTCGTACTTTCTAGTGGTAATGGTCTTCTCATTGGAGCGTGACCACGAATCAAAATACGGCCAAGTGAGTGCCTAGCTAGAATCATAGCTAAGATGGGAGCCTAGTTATAAAGTTCGACCCTCTAGCCAGAGAATCTGCCATTCACGTAGAGTTTGAGCAGAGAGTGGTCTCGCTATTTCTGAACAGACTTTCTTGGTATCTTAAAATTATCAAAACGTGTATTAACGTCACTGAGCGTGAGTGTGTGTCAACAATTTCGCCATTCGAGAGCATATGAAGGAGGTTCAATCATCCCGTAAGAAAGTGAAGTTATACTGCAAAAGACTTGTAGCCAATCTAATCGGCTTAATTTCTAGTTTGCTTTGTCCTCTAAAAGTTGAGAGAGAGTCAGTAGAAAACAAGTTTGTTAAGATGTGAATCTACCAGGTGTGAGCGATTTTATATCGAGACCTTTTTATTGAGTTACATCTATACTACGCCTGCACTGTATATTGCAGCAGCCATCTAGGCGACACTTCGTGTGGTAGCTTTCGTGCTATTTATACTCGATTATAGTTACCGATGGCAAGTGTAGCGTTAATGAGTTTGATAAGCCGAAGCATCATGGCTAGAGTTCATTGTGCGACCTATCACGAAGAAATAGGCAGATTTTGAAACGTTCTTAGTCGCAAAGAAAACCTCAAAGCCGTTTATGAGAGCTATACCTAGTTATACACGATAACAAGGTGTCCTAGATACCCTCCCGGTTCTGTACTGCAGTTTTCCTGCGGGATTGAGAGCTGTATGGGTAATAAAAGGCTTGACAGCACTGAGAAATAGGCTCGAATTGTCATCTACCTCGTATTCTCTCTTTGAATCAATCGTCGACGGTGAAGGCCTTGTTGAGCCAAGAGAATCACTTGACCGCATGGTGGAAGCTGGTGGGTGGAATTAGAGAGGAAAGAAGGCCCCAAAACAGAAATCGTCTTTACTTCCCACTAGCGGCCATGATTGCTAGTGAGCCACAGGTTAAACGCACTCCAAGAACTAAAGCGGGAGAGTAGGTTGTTGGTTGTGGAATCACTAAAACTCTCTCTCTATCCCTTAAAAGAAAATAAACATATCAAATTTAGCTCCTCACTCTTTCATCCACCGACAATATCTGGCTAGTCCTACTATCCTAGGGGAAGGGTTACTCCTTCCTCTGGCAGTTGCTGCACTAGCATGACAAACATATACGTCATCGCACTCCTTTATATCACTTTGGCTCTTTCTGTTTTCTTTTCCTTTTATCTTATCCTGTCCTGTTCAATTCGCTCTACCACCCCCTTCTTTTCGATTATAGGGTTCACTATACCATGAGAATATTTTGGACTTGCGCTCTCACCCTGATCAACACCAACTTCAAATATCAAGCTACCATGCCCCCTTCGGGAACGCACTCGGGGAGAAGATAGATGCCCGCCAAGAGATTGAAGACCGCAGCCGCTAAGAAAGCAAATCTCTCGAATCCGTCATAGTCAATTCGTGAATCTTCTTTGGACAGAGAGACGGTAGCTCCCGCAAGCAGCACTGATGTCACTATGGTCAACTACGAACAAAACAGTTCGAGCGTTGAAGAGTTGCCTATCCCGGACACATTTTTTACGACCGCGGATTCAGTCATCACCGAGGCATACGGTGTTGATGGTGATGCGCTGGTTGTTTCCCAGACATCGCTGAAACAATACTTGGCGACCAGGAAATTGCGTGACGAGAGAGAGTCAAAGCTCAGATTGCTTTATGACGAAAACAATGCACTACTTATTGTGACTATCCCGCGTCCGTCTCACAGCCACTTACACGAAGAGCTGAATCTTCGCATTTATGACGAAATCAAGGAAATGGGATTGCGCCGGGAATGGTCATCTCTTGGTCCAGTTACGTACAAATCTTGTCGGGGAGGTTCGGCTGGGGAAGGAGATGCCAATGGTCGCCCACGCTCCGCTCGCCCTAATAACGACGAGTGGCCAACTATTGTGATAGAATCTGGGTGGACGCAGACAATACCATCGCTCCGTGCTAAAATGTCTTGGTGGTTTGTACACTCCGACCATCAGGTTAAGATTGTTCTTCTGGTGAAAGCATTTCCTCATAACGATCCTAACAAAAAAATCTTTCTTGAACATTGGCAAGAGCGACAACAGTCGTCTCGCAGTGGTGCGACAACGACTCGCAGATCTGTTATGATGTCTTTGAGGCCTGTTTGTCTTCAAACGATCGTCATTGTGTGGGCTGGGCTTGTTCCGTATAATGAAGCTGATATCTCCGAACGCCGGAATCATGAAAACTTCAATGTCATTAGAGGTCCTTTGAAATTGGATTTCGGCGCCCTATTTCTACGGCGACCAGACACTAGAGATGAGCACGATATCGAGATCAGCAACACTTCTTTACAGATGATTGCTGCGGATTTATGGACTTAGTCGACAGGGTATTGTACGTGTTTTGTTTGCTGTACTGATGTTGTACTGTTCTATCGCTTCGACTTGCCTCTTATTAATGTACCGCTTATTTGCCTTTATTGCTTTCGACACGGTTGTAAATTATCAGTTTTTGATTTGAGTATACAAAAGACCCAATGCCACCTCATGTGGTGCATGCCGAGAGAAGGAGGTACTATCTCTGTCGGGAGATTTCATGAAGGTAGAGCCTTCAAGGTTTTGGTGTGGACGTATAGAGAACTAGGCTGGCCAGTGCAGTTGAAGTGTGCTGGTGATAAGCGAAGTGCTTGTGAACGCTGTGTGACGCTCGGTATCAACTGCTTTCATCAAGTATCCTGCCATGCAGCCGATGCTGTGACATGTTACACTTGGTATATCACACGATAGTTCTGCGACTGATACTGTTTCTCTATCATTTTCGCCAGCAGACTCGTTATTGACAGCGGATATTTCCATACCTCTATAGAATGCCCAACCGAGAGTACCAGCCATAGGGGTAGCACCTCCAGAATTTCCACAGGAGCAAATGATGCACCCACTACAACATACAACGATACATTATATATAATTGCCTTCTAGGCGGGACCCTGAGCAGCTGGTGCAGCTATATTTGTACTGTACACAGTAAGTGTTGTTCTTTGGAGACTCTGATTAGCGGTTGGCCTTATATATTGCTGACAGCCTAAGACTTTTCTATTTTGTTCGTCCACCAGCTTCACTTTAATCGACTTCTCGCCAAAGGCAAGGCTCCACGTGGGCTGACTCTCATCATGACAGCCACTGCTTTGCGGTGAGGTTAACGTGGCTTGTTTGGTGCGCGCTGCGATACACTGAGACTTTGAGCAGGTTTGCCGGAGAAGCTACGCCAGAATATATCTGCAAAGCAGACTCTTGGGCAGATACAGCTATCGAAGCTGTTCTTTCACAAATGTACCGAAGCTTTAGGGCCATTCAATCGATGGTGAACTTCGACGTCTTTTTCCTCAAGTGCAACAGCGCGCATCCTCCTTGCTAAACATTGCGAAATTGACCGTGGCAATTTTACGTCTCCTTGGCTTCTTAGTGGAAATTGTACGAGGTAGGGAAAGAGGCCGCTGGCAGTCTGGACAATGGCGGGCTGCTAACATGCAATTGGCTAGAATGATGCAGATGATGCCGCTGCAAACATCCGATCGAGCCTATGCGGCCAAGCTGACGGAAAACTTGAAGCTGTCACGGCTGCCGACTCCCGAATTGATGCGCCGCGTTGCTTGGTCCACATTCTACAGTGACATCATCATCGATGGCGGATGGTATGGCGACAGGATTTCTCGCCGCACACTATGCGACACAATCTGTACGCGGTGTCGGGCCGGGCGGCTCTTTTGGTGTGCCAGCGATCGCAAGAAAAGGCGAACCTCATCCCGCAGGTCCGACGCAGCCGGATTTCGCATGCGCTAGCCATCGCCGGTCTTATGCCGGAGGCATCAAATCAGACGTCAGTTTCGATCCCCAAGTCGGCGTTCAAGCTTACGTGGCCCTGGAAGGCAAGGAACCAAGCCTTGGATGTCTCATGTGGCTGGCAGGCCATGCTGTTTGGGTTTTTTCTTTCACGTTTCTGTCCCCATTCTTTCCTGGCCCTGCAGTTCTTCTTTTCGAGCCCCGGCGGCTTGTCGCGGTCGATGCGTCGGTCAATCCGGTGGCGCCGGATTTGATGGAAGCCATTCCTCATATTTTGTCAGTGGTCTGGGAGATTGCGACACGGTCCGAATTCACGAGACAGCTTGAGAGCGATTTCCGTCGTTGCCCTGGTTTAGATTGTTTGCTTTTGCGTGCCGTCATACTCGGAAATAGAAACACTGGCAATTCCAAAGCGCATCGAAGCGGTCCACCGACGATTGCTGCTAAGCAGGCGTATTTGACGCTTTCTACAGGTATGTAAGCCGCCACTAAACCCCGACAGATCCCTGTCAACGCACCAAGCCACCACAGCACAGCACGCAGCATTGCGTACACGTATGTGCTTTCGTGGAGGCTCATGGACCTAACGTTGGAGCACCGGTTTTGTGTTTTGCTCTTTCCTTTTTTTTTTTTCCTTCTTTTTTTTTTCTTTTTTTTTCGCCTTTTCGCCTCTTTTTCCTTGGTTTTGCTAACAAGGCACACTGCAGTGGATACAAACAGGTGCACTAGGCCAAGAAGCAACGGAGTACACCTTTTGGGATTGTCGCTAGGCCAAGATCGAGCGCTTTCAGCGAGGAGGTCGCCCGTCGGCTCACGTGGGGCGCGACGAAGCGCTTCTGGAATACAGGGTTAGGGGGGGACACGGCGGTGCTATCAGCAGCTCCGTCGCCTCGGATGGATGCGGCGGATGTGCGAGTGGTGGTGGATTTTTACAGCAGCGGCCGCCTTCTCCAAAACTGCATCAGCATCCGCGATCCTGAGGGAGAGCCAGACAAATACACAGACACAGGCGGAAATACAAACGCGGACACAAATGCATGCGCCAGCTGTCGGGTCGCCACTTCCGGGCTGCCCTCGCCGCTGGAGGATGCCAGAGCCGGAGTCCCAGCACCGGGCAGGAGCAGCAAATGCCAACACCGCAGTTGTGGTGGGGGTTGACCGAGCCCACTGAAGCGAACCGTGCGTTTTCTCTCGAGTGGTCGTGGCTTGTGGACGAGTCTGGGCCAGCTGGCTATCAGACTGGCGACCCCACCGTGTTCTGGGATCAACTATGCAGTCGCCCATGTTGTAGGAGTCGTTTGGAAATAAGGCAATATCAGCCAGACTCGTCCTGAACGACGCGCGATCTCCTTTTTAATTTAAAATTTGATACAAGACCAAGTTGCGCTCATTTGCGAAGTAGCCAAGGGAGACGGAACGCCGAGAGATAGAGAGATAACCACAGCTGAAAAGGGCCGGCCATACAATACACTACAGAGACGAGTGATATTGGAGGGGGTCTGCCCCGATCACGCCAATGCGTAGTACTATGCAGAAACCGATATCCTACCACTGGATGTGACGTCAGGGGTGCTTTTCTGGGCCACCGTTTCCTGTGCTCCGAGGCCGCAGGTCGCAGCGACTGCATTCATACGAGGACTCGTATGTACATACAACCATGACGAGTATACGCTGTACAAGGTCCTTCCTTATCTGTCCCTGTTGTGGTTCGTCCTGCTAGCCATCCTGTTTATCTTGTCTGTGGGTCAGCCAGCCACAAGTGAATGTGACTGGACGAGCCAACGCTTGGAGATATCGCTAACGACTAGTCACGCCTTGGACCGCTCTTTAGGGAAGTTCATAGCGTCTGTTTTCCGGTAGCGTGCAGTGGTGTTTATCTCGTGGCCAGCATACGAGCAGAGGGAGGGGGCGATAGATGGAGATGAATGCGGGAAGGGTGCAGCAATGGACGGAATAGGTGCAGGACCTGTTCGCAGGAAGCTGCACTACCTCGTATTTTGCTGTTTGTGGACTGGGTGGCGGCCACCACCACCACACCCTTCTCGCAAAAAATCGCTTTTTCTACTCCATTGTGGCTCTCTGGTCGCCCGGGCGCTGTTGATCTGACCAACAGCAGCGACCGGAGTAAGCTCTGCCAAGGCTAGGTATCTGCTCGTACTCCGTATGTATTTTGGCTGTAGGTACGAAGGGGAGGTGGGAGGGCAGAAAACCGCCTCTACGACGAACTAACTACTGATACTTAGACTAGCCCGACGGTGGCCCCCGAGAACTGTCACCTATGTATTAGTCTAGACGAATCAGGCATCCGACCCGTTCTGTGGTCACCTCGTATTAGAAATGGACATGTACATGTGCCAGGCAAATGGTCGTGCTGTGATATGGACGGGATATCCCAGTCAGCGTCAAGAGAATGAGAGATAGATGGAAAATAGTAGAGGGGGGGGGCACATATGTAGTGCGCATACCAAGAGAAAACGGAAATGAGTGGTGGCTCGTAAGGCGAGGAAAGATAAGAATAACCAGGGTGACCAGGTTCTAGGTACAAGGGCCACTTTAGTCGCAAGAGCAGGGTGAAAAGCACGGAAGCGCTATAAAATTTTTTAGAGAAAGCAGCTCAGCAGTTCGCCCAGTACACCTTAGGCCTCCCGCCCACACACACTCAATATGTACTCCGTACCCCTCCAGAGGCTGCTGACAAGGCTGCGCCACCACTTTAGGCCACCACGGCCACCACGGCCACCACGACCACAGGCACTCGCGTCAGAAGATGACGCAGACACTAGTGGGACGCTGTAAGCCGGTGACACCTCTTTGATCGCTGATGGCGTGGAAGTCGCCACAGACGGTGGCTGTCTGCAGTTGTACTCGTATGCTCGTAGCGTAGAGAGAGTGCAGATGTATAAGAAGGTCCTGGAGTATCTGGAGGGCTATGTCGGCCCCGTCGGAGCTTGATCCTGTTTTCTCTTTTCTTTATTATTCTCGTTTCTCTTGTTCCTGACCTCTTTTTTCTTCTGTTCTAAAAGTCAACTCAGTCTCTCGTTTAAGACCCAACAAGCTTCCAACATCACAAGACTCTCGTTCTCTTGTTCTCTCGTTGATCTCCAAGACCACTGCATATATAGCACATCACCACATCACCAAGACAACACAATGAAGTTCTTCGGTCAGACTCTCGTTGCCCTCGTGGCTGCCGTGTCCTCGGTCTCTGCCTACAGCTCCGGCACCATCACGGCTCCCGCTGTCACCGGCACCGGTGGCTCTTCCCCCTCGAACACCACGTTCACTTACACCCCGCCGACTGTCTCCTCGACTCCCACGGCCATCGCCACGGCTGGCGCTGCGGTCCTGGATGCGCGCAACCTGGTCGGCGCTGCCGCCGCTGTGGCCGCTGTGGCTTTTGCGCTGTAAATGCGCTCTTGCCCTGGTGTCTTCACTACGCTGCTACTCGCCCCTGCGCATCAACTACAACTGCGCTCTCTAATGGTGATGGATGATGGTGATGGATGATGGTGATGGAGGACGACCTCGGGATGGACTTCACGGATGGGGAGGCGGTGTGCCGGCCGACGGCCACACAATAGACATGCCATGGCGTTTCGGAGCTTCTGGTTACTCTTTTTTCACTTCATAGCCTGCCTTTTCGGTCGGCTCTTCTTATCATTTTGCTTCCTATCATATCCACCTTTTTAGGTTTAATTATGTGGTCTTGCAAAACACAAACCCATGTATTTAGCAACCGACCAAACCACTTTTATTTTAATGATATCCTTCATCAGCTCCGTCTTATCTTTTTATTGACTGCCCTCCCATGCGCCCGCCATGTCTGCTTTTCTCCCGCTAATTAGCCCCCCGGTCTAGAGGGCGCCACTAAATAACGCCTCGCTACGACTTTTCCTGCCCTTTCCCGTCCCGGTGTAGTCGAAAAGCCTCAAGAATCATGGTCTTCGTATATGGCGCTGTAAATGGAATATGACGCCCACTTCCGCCACTGGTCCGCTCAAGGCGCACTTCGTCTTCTGTGGCCCAGACGTAGTCTTGGTGCTCTTCCGGATCCAGCAGCACCGAATCCGTCTTCTTCACGGCCGCAGCAAAGGCAAAGCGGCAGAACACGCGACGGCCTGTGCGATTAGTAAATATTTGGCCGGGGTGGTCAAGAACCGCAGGCGAAATGGCCGTGGGGAGAGCTGGTGGTGGTTGCGGGATCATGTGGGTGAAGCGCTCCGCGATAAGGCCGGATTCTTCCCACAGCTCTCGGGCCGCGGCGCGCAGCACGCTTCCCTTTGCCTTGGCTGGGTGGGTTTTCTGTGAGGCATTGTAGATATCACCATCGTCTGGGAAGTCCTCCTCGCCGTCCTCCTCGTCGTCCTCTTGGTCTGCTGCTCCTCCTGGCACTTCCCAGCAGTTGGGCATCGAGTCATGGGCAGCGCGCTGAATGAGCAACACGCGGTTTTGCTCGTCAAAAACGACGGTAGCCACGGCCAGTCCGTCCCAGTGCTTATCGTGTTGGGCCATCCACACCTTCGGAGACACATCCCATGGTGCCAACGAGGGTTCGATAGTAAAGGTAAATACCTCAGGTGGGGGGTTCTGAGGAGGCATAGTGCCAAAAAAAGATGTACGACTACCTTTTTTTTCTTCTTTGTTTCCAAAAGTCGAAGCGCGCGGGTGTGATTCCCCTGTGATGAGATTGCCTTTAATTTAGAGATCGCCGCGACAGGGAAATTGTCGTCTGTTGTGATGGCTGCTCGAAGCTATGCTGGACAATGTCGCCATCGAGGTTTTATACTGGCATCCCATCACTCGAATTTCAGCGGGATTAGGCACCCAATCCTTGTAGGCAGCCAATAGGTGCTGGAAGCTGCCTACCGTTTAGCCTGCGCTCGCAAGGCACACTAAAGCTTCCGCCATCACGGTTTGTTTTGGCTCCTAGGCGCAGTCGCCCAAACAGGTCTCAGCTTTGGGCAGTCATACAAGCATATCCTTTTGTCGCATTCCTGGAATTGTGTTCCCACTTCTTGTCGCCTTTGACAAGGTGGAATAGGCTCTGTGCCATTTTCACACCGCAAGAGTCATTCCGCCAAGACAATGCCTTCTGCTATGGCAAACTCTTCTAGTTTTTCGTCTTTGTTGCATTTTCTCGTCCTTCAATTCCATGGGCCCATTACACCCTGAAGGACCGATCTTCTATGACCGTTTTTGCTTCGAGTCTCTTGGCGCATTAGTGCGACTGGCTTTGAGAAGCAAAATGCGATGAGGTGATATGTCCGCAATCCGCCAGCAGCGTCGGAACCGAGAGCATTGCGTGCAGATCTTTGATGGGGATTTTGCAACACCGCAATCGCTGGTTGGCTCTGCTTCAGTGTGCGCCGGTCCGGCATGTAAGTCAGGTCGGAGACGGCCTCTCCGCTGTTCGGAACCGAAACAAAAACGGCAGTTCTCGCCAGCAGTTTACGGATCGGGAAAGCCATCGAGCATAAAACGCGCCCGCTCCGTAGGCTTTGCATCCAAGAACTTCTCCGTCCGTCAGCTGGTGATCCTGTATCTGTAAGATTCATATCTGCCGTTTTTTCACAATGCCTGTATCCGTTGATGTCGCCATTATCGGCGCTGGCCTCTCGGGCCTGCAGGCGGCGCTGGATGTGCAAAGGGCTGGCCGCTCGTTCATCATTCTCGAGGCCAGAGACCGGGTTGGCGGCAAAACCTTGACCACGAAGCGTCCAGATGGCAAAGGCAACCAGGAGCTGGGTCCCGCGTGGATCAACGACACCAACCAGGCACGCATCTGGGCCTATGTCAAGCAGTTCGGCCTCACACCCGTCGTCCAAAACATCCAGGGCTCGGTCGCTTGCGAAGATGTGGACGGATCACGGCACACCTTCCCTTACGGGAGCATGCCGGAGGTACGTGGTTGTGATTCTGTGCCCTTTTCTCCTGCATTGCCAATCGGCCAGTGCTCACCAGATGCAGTTCGGCGGTGAAGTCCAGGCCAACTTGGTCATGGTGCGTGAAAAAATTGAGGCTCTGGCGGCCGATCCAGCTACCTTCCAGCAACCTGCCCGGCGTCTGCTGGACTCCCAGAGCCTCGAGCAGTTTGTTCGCTCGGCAGGGGGCGGCGAGCGGGCAGTTCAGACAGCACGGCTGTGGACGCACGGCATGTTTGGCCAGGATCCCTGGGAGATCAACGCCCTGGCTTTCCTCGAGGTGGTGCGTGGTGGACTCGGCATTGCCAACATCCGTTCCGACGGCAAGCATGGTGCCCAGTACCTCCGGCTCAAGGAGGGCACCTCGGCCATTGCTCGGGGCATGTACGCGCTTCTGCCGGCCAATTCCGTGCGGCTCAACTCGCCTGTGACGGCTGTTGTCAAGCAGTCTGCCAACAAGCACCTCCTGACGGTGCCTGGAGACTTGGTCACGGCTGCCCGCGTCATCGTCAGCGTGCCTGGCACGACCTACAAGGACATCACCTTCGAGCCGCCTCTGCCGCCGCAGCGTCTTGCCTACACCATTGGGACCCGGTACGGCCTGTACGTCAAGTTCCTGCTTCTGTTCAAGACCCCGTTTTGGCGCAAGAACGGCGGCTGCGGCTTGGCGCAGAGCTTCCGCGGCCCTGTGTCCATCGTGCGCGACACATCGATTGACGATGAGACCAATTACGCCTTGACGTGCTTCATTGGCGCCGGACCTGGCCGGACCTGGTATGCGCTCGGCGCAAAGGAGCGCGATGCGGTTGTCCTCAGGCAGGTTGCGCGTCTCTTTGATACGCCACTTCCCGAGGTGCAGGCACTGTTTGAAGGCTCGCTCACCTCGCCGTGGATGGAGGATCGCTGGGCTGGCTACGGCTGCCCCTTCTCGATGCCAGCACCCGGCTCCTTGAGCGAGACGCAGAACGGCCAGCTTGCCACCGAAGCGGCAGAAGGCATCTTCTTCGTTGGTACAGAGTCGACCGACCACTGGCGAGGCTACATGGAGGGTGCCCTAGAGAGCGGAGAGCGTGGTGCTGCCCGGGCTCTGGACGGCCTCAAGACTCTATCTAAGCTCTGATTTGGAGCATGTTGGAATATAAACGCGATTATGACATGCATCCGTTTGCTAGCATTCACCTCACCTCTGTAGTCAGGTCCCACCTTGCTATCTAATCTGTCTGCTGCTCTACTGCTGCACGAGGATTTGATTGTTTCACTTAGTAACTATGCTTTGTAGCAGTTGGGTGCCGACGGCCTTATCTTGTGGGGGATGCGCTATCGGCAAGCTTAGTTTTCCGTCGACATTCTCGGTTCCGAACATGCTGCCTCCACCAGCTGGAAGAAACAACAGCAACTTCAACCACACGACATCTCGGTAGCGATGGAGCAGAGACGAAGGCATCAACGCAAGGCTTGCGACGTGTGTCGCCGCCGAAAAGTGCGCTGTGATATTGAGTTTGTTATCGGGGACTCTTGCTCTGGGTGCAAGAAAGCCGGAGCTCTATGCCGGTGTGTACTCTGAGCTCTATTAACCAATTAAGAAGTCAGAGCAACTGACAAACGTATAGGACAACTACACAATGGGCTGTTCCCAGGCGTAGAAAGGCTACATCACAGGCGCCGACATCAGGCCCTTTGGTCACACGTGCTGAAACCACTCCAAGACGGTTGGGTCATGGTCAAAATGGTCCGTTCTCCGAAAGTAGCCCGTCGTCTGCGTCGTTGCCTTTGGTGGCATCCGTATCAGAGAGCCGCAATACAGACGAGATGGCCCGAACGGGGCTTTCGCAATTCTTCAAGCAGGGCATTGGTGTAGGTATGAAGATGGTGTTCGGCATAGTTGACTTCCGCATGGCCTACGTCGGAACAGCAGCTTCGAACCTCACACAGCTTGTTGGCCTCCATACAGCTCATCGTCGGCAGCCTCCATCTCCAGCGGACACAGCAGGAACGATGGCTTCTAGCAATGCAGAGCATCTAGCCGCACAGTCGGATGCCAGTATCCACGCTTTGCACTATCCGTATCCGCCCATTCGTCCTCACAAGTCGTGGAAGCCAACCGCAGAGGATTGGGGATTTCTCCTTGGCCCCGACCTCGCGGCCGATGTGGCCTCGTTTCCTGTTGTCGAGGTCCGTGATGCATTGGTGGCCGCGTACTTTGACGACATCCACCCATATCTTCCCGTCATCTCTAAGCCGGATTTCATGGCCGCATACCGCACTCCCGACAACCCGCCTCCGTTGCTGTTATTCCAAGCCCTCCTGATGGCTGGTGCTCACTCTTGCACCCATCCTCTAGTGGCCCGTGATCGCCATGCCGTCAAAACCATTTTCTACCGCCGGGCTGCTCTGCTCTTCCACACGCGCCATGAGACCGACCGGTTGCATCTGCTACAGGCAGCGCTACTGTTCACTTGGCATGTCGGCGACGGGGACACTGTGACTGGTGGGCCGTGGTATTGGGCCGGCGTTGCTATGCGAATTGCGTGCGGAATGGGATGTCACCGGTTCAGTGCCGTGCTTCCAGCTATGGAGACGTCGCAGCAACGCCGGTGTTGGTGGCTAGTTTTTATATGCGAAGTATTGTCGGCTCTCGAGACCGGAAGACCATGTGCTATCAGAGCCGAGGATATCGACCAAATTTTCTTGACAGACGAACATATGACAGACCTCCCTGCCCATGATGGACCCCCCTCTCCGACAGCCACTAACTCGAGGTGCGGAAGCCCGAATGCCAGGGAATCGAATGAAGAAAACGGCTCTGCACATCCAAATGCAGCTTTTATCAACAAGATGGTGGAACTTTGCTACATAGGCTTGGATATCCTCGCAAACAACGCCCCCTCTCAGAACACCATCATCGACATCAAGAGCCTGGACATCCGCCTCGGTTCGTGGGCTCTCCGGGCGAAAATCACGTCTTCGCACTGCGCTGCTCCCACACAAACTGGCAATCTCCAAAGTCACGGCACCGGGGTTGTCGACCCCGACGAGGCTGGCACCATTGGCGAGCGCTGCCAGTTGAGTATTCACTACAATCTTCTGCTGCTGCACTTGCACCGTGGCTACATTTACGACGGAGATGGGAGCGATAATACTAGCAACCTTAGTCTAGCAACCTCCACAAGTCCGTCTATTTGTGCGGGAGCGGCAAGAGCCATCGTCAGTTCTCTTGAGCAGCTGGCTGCCATCCACGGAGGGCTCGGCCGCTGCCACTTTTCTGTCGTTAGCGCTGTCACAGCGGCTGCTATCCAAACAGTCAATGAAATACGCGGGGCAGCGCTAGCTTTCAATTTCCTAGTTGCCATTCCGGCTCTCGAACAGCTGGCTCGCTTGCTGCAGGCGACGGCTCAATTAGCAAAACATTGGCCGAATGCACAGGCCATCTGCGACCTCTTCCAGGAGCTTCACCAGGAGTATGAGACGTATGTGGCCCAGAATCTGCGAGGTGAACATGTCTTTCTTCCACAGAATCAACCCGATTGGCATCTGGTCCTGGGCGGTCTGCAAGAGATTCCTGCAGTCAGCCTGCCAACCGAACAGGACTGGCTAAACATGGTAGACAGCCTATAGCCACATTATCTATACGAAATAAAATGTTGGTGGTTTGCTTAGTCGATGGTCAGGAGATGCCACCATTTGGACACATGGGCACTCTGTAACTAGTTTATTCCCAGTTGGCCAGTGCGGCATGATCCGAAGCAGCTAGTGCTTATTCCCAAGGTTCAGCTCTTGGCCAGTAGTTGGCGTTTCGCTCAAAATGTAGCCAATAGCTATCGTGGAGCGGAGAGCCACGCATATCATACCCTGCATTTGCAGGGTAACATTTGTGTGAGATTGGGGGGGCTGGGGTCCGAGTCTGCCACGTAGAGTCTGCAGTTCTTTGTATATAGCTATACGAGTATGCAGCTACCTCCTGCTTCTGCTTCGTACATTCGTTCGGTCCTTTAATCCATTATTCATCTTGTCTTTGCAGTGAATAGCGCATTTCTCTGCAAACTTGTCGCAAACCGGGCACGCAACACGAAGGAGACCACGATGTCGACGACAGTGATTGCCGCGGCTGGCTTTGTGGCCACTAACACAAGCGATCAGGAGGCCTATGAGGAGCTAAGACAGGTCTGGAAGTCCGTTGAAGAGCGGGTGCAACGCCTAGCACGCTCACAATCCCAAACTGTGCAATACAACCTCGACATCAACGGCGTCCTCAGCTTAGTGAAAAAGGCAAAGGACAGCAGGGAGAAAGAAGATGCAAAGTACGCTCGCGCTATCAGAGCCGTCGATCTCACTCTACGATGCATCAAGAATATTGGTGACATTGTGGCGGACGGCGTATCAGATGTTTTCCGGCCAGCGCAGACCTGCTATAATGCACTTACGTTTGTCATTCAGGCCTGGCAGGGCTATATCGGCATGTTTGAAAGCCTAGCGGACCTGCTTGAACGCTGTGTCGAATTCCTTGATCGGCTGGACCACTACCGGTCCAACATGGATGCTAAGCTGGCGCGAGTGGCTGTGCAGCATTTGCAACTGTTTGTAGCTATCTGTGACCGCAGCATAGCACTACGCAAGAAGCACTCAAAGGCTCTGATGTTTGTCAGAACTCTGTTCGTCAACGATGACGAGATTGGCGGCTATCTATCTGCCATGCAGCGGCTGGTAGACAAAGAAAGCGGCCTTGTTGTTGCTCAGATTTTCAAGTCTGTCAACGACAATTCTTCTGATCTCAAGACCCTAGTAGAAGATCGGAAAGACCAGAGGAACGAGACTGATGCCAAGCGCTGGCGCAAAGCCATTATCAGTGCTTTAGGATTCGAGCCGCCCGAGCTTGACCAAGATTCCCAGCCCATTGCCCATTGGCGCACAACTCTGAACAAGCTCAAAAACATGCTCTCACTCATGGAAGATACCGGCAAGTGGATTCTGGACGACCCGGATGGTGCTTTCATTAAATGGGCCAAGGGTGCTAGTGATTCGGGGGTCCCGTCAGTTCTTGCCCTCAACGGTGTGTCTGGGTCGGGCAAAACTTTCATGACGGCCAATGTGATCAAGCACCTGGCCAAAATCGACAGCATTGGGCCCAAGGTCGTGATTTCATACTACTTTGCTCATGGCTCCGGTGCCAAGAGCACAGAGCCGGAGAAGAGCAGCTCCACCCTCGAAGCCATTTCCCGAAGCCTGCTCTGGCAATTTGCAGTTGGCTCTGAGGCCATGACACGCTCTATTGGGCAGCTGTGCGAGAAGAGTAGAGACCAGTCGATAGCCGCCGTTGAGACGTGGACAAATCTGTTCATGAACAATGTGGAGCGCCAAAATGCCGACGTCACCTTCTTCGTCTTCATCGACGGCATCAATGACGATATCTCCTTGATCCTGCCGCTTCTTCGACGCCTTAGCGAAGACCACTCCAAGCGCATGATTCGGGTGTTTATCACAACCACGCCCACGACTCTGGAGAAGCTAAGGTCGGGTGGCATCGACTTTTCGTCGGTCGACATCTACAACAGAAATGCAGACGATATTTCCACATACATTCAGTACCGGATGGATCAGATGGACATTCTCAAAAGCACCACACGGCCTGGAATCAACGAGTGGCGAGAAAATATCATGACGACTCTTCAAGAAAAGTGCAACGGCGATTACTTCAAGCTTGTCACAAATCTTGACACCATTGCCAAGGTCGATCTTGTGGAAGACATCGAGGAGATCTTGAAGAATTCCGATAAAACGCGCGCCGACCAGATGCGAGACGAAATTGATCGGCTCAACAATCTTCGAACCACCAACGAAAAGCTCGAGATAAACGAGATCATCTTGTGGATTCGGGGCAGCGAGGAGTGGTTGACAGTCGAAGAAATGGAAGCGGTATTGGCCGTGAAGCACATGTCCAAAGAGTCACGGGCGCTCACATCTCTGCTGCCTTTTGATCTCAAAATCAAAACCAAGTATCCTATATTCAGGGTCGACCTCAACGGATGGGTCAAGTTTCGTTCAGACGAGATCGAAGAAGTGATTCCAGCTAGAAGACCAGCAGAGGGGTTTGGTGAAGAGGAATCTCGTCAACAGCTGATCGTCGCTTCTAATGCATCGGCACATGTCTCGGAAGGTGAGATTGCCATTGTCCAGCATTTCCTCCACACAGTTTGCCCGCCTACTCTGTACGCCCGCTTCGGCTTCGAAGCATTCTTTGCTAGGAAGAGAGAGTTGGGTGTTGCAAACACCACCATATGCACAGATCCGGCCAACATGCACATCAGCATCGTCTTGTCCATCCTCAAGCTCCTCGTATACCCAGCTGACGCGCGGACTCGATCAATGCGTCGTTACGCTAGAGAGCACCTCATTACCCATCTCCGACAAACCGACCTTATTTCTGCCGATAAAGGGTACAAAGCAGAGGCTGGTAGCTTGCTTGTTGATCTCTTTACAAAGAATGAGGGCATCGAATCCTTGTTCTGGGTGGAGAGCAGTACCATCTCCCACCGTGCGTGGGCACAAAGAGAGTCAGGGCCGCTAAGAATCATGCGCATAAAGTGGCTGTATAGCTTCGATGGTGTCGAGGAAGTGCTTCGGTGGCTACGTGATGCGGATGTGGTTCGGGGTATTTCAACCAACTCCGCGAACGGTGCGTTTGTGTCAGCATTTACGAAGAACGACGCAAACTTGCATGAAGCGCTCCTCACGCCGTCCGCAAAGCACATTGCCTTCAATATACTACAGACAGATGATTTTTCCTATCGAAATGCAGTCTGTGCAACCCCATTTTTGAACGGCTTTCTCGACAAGCTGTCGAAGTCAGAGATATCAGTACCTGAGCCTGCCGCAGTTGTGCCAGAGCAACTTTCGTCTGTACCCGACTCCAAAGAGCATTCGGATACCGCAAATGATGAACATGGTAGCTCTGTTCCTGAAGAAAACGCCACAGTGGCTACACCGAATAGTAGCGTCACACCCAGTACAGCCCCAGATGTGCCTCGATATGCATTTGATATATTGTCATTATCGGAGGATGAGCAGGGAGCCATCGACAGAGTCGCCATTGAGAAAGAAAAGATTCAGCGGATTGAAAATTGGGCTCTCTCGGCCCTTGGGGGTCGCAAAGCTGTTCAGGAAGAATTATGGGAGCTGCAAGTCTCTGCGCTTTATTCGGATTGTTGCACCGACCCTGACGCAGAAACCATCGCATTAGCGCGTGCACGCAAAGCCCAAGAACTAGATCCTGATCACTGGCTTATTTGCTACTACATGTCCATTTTCATCAAGGACATGACAGAGAAGACTAGGCTTCTTGTTCGGAGCGTCGAAGGCGTCGATTCTCTTACCTCCGGAGACATGAATTCGCCTTGGTTCGACGACAGCGACCATCGGGTCGTGGTATCTTTGATTCACCTCAATCTCGGCAATGCGTACTGGACAGGCAAGCGATTTGAAGATGCCATTGAGCATGATTTAAAAAGCTTGCAGTTCAATCGGTTGCGCTTCACAGAATACCGGAGAGCTCTACAGTGCTACAAGGACGAGGAGAGGTGGTCCAACATCATCACATTCGTGGCACAAGTGGTATCTGGCTCGGACCAGTGGACGGATAACCTCGGCGATGTCTTTGATGATTGGCTTCTCGAATCTTCCATTTCAGAAGTTATTTTCATGGCATCCGATAGAACAGGTTCCTGGGCTGTGGTCGAGAGTATGTATAGCGCTGCGACAGACATCATCCGCGCAACGAAACAGTGGTCGACTCTATTCGATCTACTGAAGGGGTACGGCGATTCCCTGTATAAGTTTGATCGCGACCTAAAACAGCAAGAAGCTCGCGTGGTGGCCAACTGGAAAGCAGCAATCGACACATCCATTGCGTATCCAAGTAATGACATAACGGAAGCCAGTGTCACCGACATAACAGACAGATTATCTCGCATTTATCTTGAACAAGCACTCAGGCATCTCCGTGAAATCGAAGGGGGCTTTGTGTCTGGCATGGTTGTCGAGTCTTCAGTGTCACAGATATTTGACAGCATGCAGTCACTAGCAGCCATTGATGTCCCAGCAACGTGGAACGTCGTCACATTCTGTTGTATTGCAAGATATTATTTGGCCATCAAAAACGAGACAGAAGCTAAACGAGCAGTGGCAAGCCCACTAGAGGACATCATGGCCATGCTCAGCGATGATGATCCGTCGAATGACAGGTCAGCATTGACAGTGCTGGCAGAAATAACTGTCGCATTTGCAGACAAAAAGAACACAGTCGCTACGTGGTATTTGGTGAACACGATCCAAGCAGAGACCATTGCGGCTTACGAAACATGGAAAAAGCGGGTTGAGCAGCCGCAGAAAAAGGCGCCGGTGGAGGAAGACGCAGAAACGGCTAGCATCGCCGAAGTGCCCAATAATCCAAAAGGGTTTGGCGAGGGTACAACTACAGATGGAGTAGACAATGGAGTCGAGACAGATGGAGCAGATAACCCTGATGGAATGGCCAAGACCGCTGAATCAGAGAAGGGCGCCAAGGATATCGAGCATCCTGAAACGGGGCACGATGCAGAGATTCAGAGTTCTGACGATGCCAACGAAGCAGACAAGTGTTCCAGCGCGGATAAGGCGCGGCGGACCGACGAGGCGGATGAAACCGAAGTACCTCAAGACAACGTATCCGAGACAAGCAGCAGCTCTGCTGACGATGAAACGCCCCCTCCTGCTCCAGAGACCACATTCGTCTGCGATGGCTGCGGCGACGAATTCATGTACATGAGCGAGCTGTATATCTGTTGCGATTGTGTTGGTGAGGTTGGATTCGACGAAAAGTGTTATCAGCTGCTCATAAAGGGAGAACTAAAGACGGCAGCCACAACCGTCTGCAACAAGGCACATGAGTTCATCTACATGCCAAAATGGGTCGAAAACGATCGTGTTCAAAGATCAAGTGGTTTGTTGGTAGTTGATGGCGAAACAGTCACACTTGAGGCTTGGAAGAAGGAGTTGAGATCGACGTATATGACGTATTGAGGCTCGGTGTCTGGCAGCCAGTACTAACCTGAACGCTGCGGTGAAGTTGGGTATTTGTGTTCAATTTCTACATAATATGCAAGGTTGTAGCACCTATGTCGAAGCATTGCTTCCTACTTTATAAATAGCCGCTGCTCTAGGATTGAGTCCGTAGGCTGTATTGGTGACGCCGACTCTCGGACAATTTGCTTCCGACGAGTGATTTATGCTTCCTAACATTTCTCTACATCGATGTGGAGGAGCTGGAGCTGACTTGGTCGAAGAAACCTCATTCTAATCCTTTTGTTTGCAACCATATTCAATAGGATCAGACCCTCAAGCAATCACGCTTGGGGCTGTAGATCTATTCAAACGTTGTAGAATACCCATAGAGCAAACTAAAAAAATCCAATTTAGCCCGGAACGGAGTTCATTTAGTTCGACAGGCCCTAAGCTCATTGCGGGGAAATGCAAGCAGAAGCACATATATATAGCTGGCAAGGGTGAGGATGTTACTTGCATTTTACTCTCACCACATAGCGGCGTCTGAATTTTCACCATGCAATTCTTGTCAGCATTCTATTCTACCGTGGCTGTTTTCGGCAGCTTTGTTGCTGCTCAGACACCTGATGGCTTTACCCCAAGTGTAACAGCCCATTTGAGCGTTTCGTTTGGCAGCAAGGTCGTGTTGCCAGCTGGCACTTCGTTGACGAAAGAAGGTAAGCAACAGCGCTCATGTCTCATCAATTGACGCCGTTTTAACAGAGTAGATACGGCAAAGCTACCAACTATTGGACTTTCAGGTGCAAATTCCACCGGCTTATATATCTTTTGTATGATCGGTGAGTGTTTCTTCATTCTCATTATACTCGTGCCATATTGTCACGCTTTGTCTTCTGACAGTGACCAGATCTCGATGTGTAAGAAGCAGCCCTCTCCCCAGGACCCCACTGTAGTCCGCAATTCCCTTCCCATCAAATAACCTGACTGATTCTTAAATCCTAGGCCCGCCGGCGGCGCTCGCAAAACTCTGCTCCATGCAATGCTTCAGGATTTCAAGCCCTCGGGGCAAGTATCATCCGACGGAATCCAACCACTCACGTCTTCGGCCATTGGACCTGCCTCTTATTTGGGGCCATCGCCACCCAAAGAAACGCCAGCCCACCCGCATCATTATGTGGAGTTGATATTTGAGCAGCCAGCTACCTTTGCCGTGCCAGAAAAACTGCAGTCCGCCGTAAGAAGTCGGATGGGCTTCAACATCGTCGACTTTATAGCAGCTGCTAATTTGGGAGCACCACTTGCTGCCAACTACTTCACTGTCACGGGCTAAAGAGGCGAGGTAGAAGTTAGGGGATAGGCGGGGGTTGATGGAGGAGATCTTGGATGGTATCTCAATCCGGCCACGAATACAGAATAATGATGTCACGTTGTTAGGAGTCCCCCGCACTTCTTACTGTGTGAAACACAACAGAATCCCAGATCACATCTGCCGCTCGAATTTTAGGCCCGTAAAGTGCTATCGCCGACAGCATCTCACAGTATATATATCTCTGTTACTTCATTGTCAAAGGACAGTCGAGTTTGTCTTCTATATCTAGCGACTTCACTTTATGCTCATGTTTCGAATGATTTATTATTCTTTGCTCTCATTGAATTAACCAATCCATTTTCATTATGACTTCTCCTATTATCGCAAAGTCAATGGAGGCGGTCCAGGTTGTCGAGTTTGATCAGCCTTACAAGATCAACACTGTGCCCGTGACAAAGGATCTTGGACCGTACGATTTGCTCGTCAAAATAGCAGTAGCATCGTACTGCCATACAGATATGATGGTTCACAACGGCGTCTTCAAGACAAACCTCCCACTCACGGCCTCTCACGAAGGAGCCGGAACGGTAGTTGGTATTGGTCCGGCAGTGGCGTCGTCTGGAGATTTCCAAATCGGGGACCGCGTCATGTGCGGCATCCCTGTTCATGCTTGTGGCTCATGCGAAGAATGCACGACTGGCCCAGAGAACCAGCGACAGTACTGTGTCGGTGGTTTTGAAGGCCAAACCGGATTCGACAGCTGGGATGGCTTCTTCGCCGAGTATGCCAAAGTCGACTCCCGCTGGACCACACGGCTTCCCAACTCAATCTCCCTCTTGTCTGCCGCGCCTCTTGCATGTGCTGGCCGCACGGTTTGGCGGGGTGTACAAAAGGCCATCGCGAAAGCAAACCTGACGCAAGGTTCATGGCTAGCCATTGTAGGATCTGGGGGCGGCCTGGGTCATATTGGGGTGCAGTTTGCCAAGCAAATGGGACTGCGCGTTGTCGGCATTGACGCTCGTGATGAGGGACTTGCCACAACACAAGCTTCTGGTGCTGATATCATTTTGGATGCTCGCCTCGGCCCTGGGGATTGTGCCGCTGCTGTGCAGAAAGCCACTGCAAGTGGTGGCGTGAATGCCACCCTTATTCTCTCCGATGTAGCTTCGGCTACTGCTTTGGGTTGTGCTGTGACTCGAAAGCATGGCACGGTTGTGCAGATCGCCCAGCCAGATGAGGTTATCGTGCCATTCCGAGAGTTTGTAATGCGGGACATCCAGCTTATTGGCAGTCTTCTCGCATCGCCTCAAGAAAGTGTGGATATGGTCAACCATATTGCCACACATGGTTTGTCAGTGGTAACAGTGCCTTTCGCCGGTCTTGGGAAGATTGAGGAGCTCCTGGCACTAGTTCACAGTGGCAAAATCAAAGGAAAGGCGGCTATCGTCGTGGACCCCGAACAGCTTGAGCATGAAAAGACACTGGGGGGGATAAAATGCTAAACTTTTATAGACTTGGCATTTATTTCACACGGAGAGTGAGCACGATTGATTTTTTTCTTGAAACAGTGCTTTCCCCTATTCCATTCATTTTTAGCGATAATTTATTTGTTATCTACCTCTTCTTATCACAAATGTTTTGTTGCACTTTGAATCCTTCTCGGTTCTTTTGCGGTGTGGGCCAAATATTATCCATATTAGTTCCCATTTTTTCTTACCGCAGTTTCAATAATATGGCAATGGCGAATCGGAAGTTTACTTTTTTTTGGGTCCAAGCGAGTGACACCTCAATATATTACTTTCAATGATCATGACGTGTAGACAAGCGCCAAGACTTATCTCGTGTTGTGTCAATAAGGATCATGGTAAATACTGTTTGTTGCCACGGATTGACGACTAAAACTTCAGATCTAAGGAAAAG
Organism: Graphilbum fragrans; assembly: GCA_001513895.1. NCBI lineage: Eukaryota > Fungi > Ascomycota > Sordariomycetes > Ophiostomatales > Ophiostomataceae > Graphilbum > Graphilbum fragrans. The sequence goes on along the minus strand of LLKO01000006.1, from coordinate 756,399 downwards.
CAGCTTGCATGAACTATGGTAGCATATATGGCCGTAGAAGAGCGAGTTCAATGTGTATAGATATGTGTGTATCAATATCGATGTCAAATCTAAGTTACCATCATTGAAAGTACTTATAAGGAACTTCAGACTGAATACTGGTAGCCTGCAAAGATGAATGTAGACATGGACACTACTAAGCGAATTCACCGAGCCTCTTTGTAACTACCACCTCATAAATTAAATGCTACCAAATAGAGACTCGGTTTTTACCCGCTCCCGCTAGCCAAAAACCTGGAGTTGGATACCGAGACTAAGGACGTGTATAAGGCACATGCTGCTATTCTAGAACCAAGACGACCTCCCACGTAAACATGGTCTGGGCAGTCGATCTGATCAGAGTTGTTAAAGAAAAGCTCCAGGTCACCCACCTGCAGCTATCAGATTATTCTTCGATGCGTCTCATACAGACTTTCCCCCCAGGCCTTTATTTTGTGATAGGAATATTAGCATTGATAGAGAAACCAGAGCTTGCTTCTGAAGATTATTTGACCGTTGAAGAAGACAATGGGTCGACTCTTGATACAGACCTATCTGGCTACGGAGTCGCCTTCTTTGATCCACCTTACTATCCTAGGATACCATCGATTTTGATGAGCGGCGATGGTTGCCGCAGTGGAACGGCCGATGTGGACACTGGAAATGGGACCAGCACCAATAACGATCCTGCATCTATCGTCACTGTTTCCAACGCAGAACCTGGACACTCTAGTAATGGCATGGCAACTGGAGGCAGTTGGAAATTAACATTTCGGAAGTTCCATGCCCAAGACGGGCATGATAGCACAGGTCATGAAAGCGCCCAAAACTGCCAAACTCACATATCAGTCGGGACAGGCCCGCCGGGATGGCAGGTGGCCATCAAGTCCGTGACGGTTCGGGGCCATGCATCACTATCACCTGGTAGCATGCTCACAGCTACGGGAACAGCTGCTACGTTTCTTGTTTCGGATAGTGGCGGCAACAACGAGTCTCCATCTATCATAAGACGGAGTGCAACATTAGTCAATGACCATGATGACGATATGGCAGGGTTGGCGACGATCAGTCTTAATTTCGGGAGTTCTGGTCCGTGGTCAGCTTGTATGGACGGGACCTCACAGAGCTCCGGTATGCTCAGTATCAACTTTCGCGTTTCTGTCAGCACAGACGGCCTGAACAGGACCAACGCTAGTTCCCCGAGCAGCTCCAATCCAGACGACGGCGAGGCATCTATCATCGCTGAGGCGGTTAATAATGGTACTGCGCTTTTTGGAGGTCCTTCCACCATTAATGGTCCGGTGACAGAGAGACTTAAGTGGATGTGGCGTCGGTGCGATGTGAGCTCATCAAAGCAGCCAACCCAGATGTCGTCGCCTTCACACAGCATGCAACCGTCAACGCCACCTCCTGGATCTACGGATACACCATTCGATCCCGGCGACACAGAAGGTGATTGAGATCTCTCCTATTTTACTCGGTGGATTAGAGAAATACCCAGAAAGAAATTGATTCGCCGCTTTTTGATATCCAAATTATGCTACTATATACGAGAAAGATATGCTGCTAAGTCGAAATACACTATGTACATGGACCACAGGTGGCCTCTTATGCGGCCGCCGACACAGTTGCGGAAGACTCGTTGTTGGTGATAGCGCTTTCCGTGGCTGTCTCCTGTTTCTGGGCAGCCAGCTTGGCCTGTAGCGCCGTAAAATGGACAGCCATGGCGTTAGCCGTGAATTGGGCGCCAGTCACAACCGGGTACTTTTTGTTTGGGCCCTGGATGATGGCATCAGAGCAGGGCTGATTGAAGAAAGCAATGCTGTAGCGCTCGCCGTAGTAGTCGCCGGGCTCGCATGGCGCCTTGACACGGTGGAATGTGGACTTAAAGCGGTCGTCCGACCAGCTCATCAGCAAATCACCGATGTTGCAGACAATCGAGCCCTTGTCCGGGTTGACGCGGGTCCAGGTGTCGCCCAGGCCAAAGTTTGTGACTGCCTCGCGGCCTGGGCAGATTTCCAGGCCAGACTGTCCCTCCCGCTGGAAGAGCAGAGTCAGGAAGCCCCAGTCGGCATGGGCACCAGCACGGTGGTATATTTCGGTCGGGGCAGATCCATCGGTCGGTGGTGGTGGCACTGCAAAGTAGTGCAGCATGCGCAGGACAGACTGGCAGTTGGGTCGCTTTGAGTCGTGAAAGCGCACGAAATAGTCGTCCTCAAACCCAAGACCTCGGGCAAAGCAGACCATTAGTTTCTCTGACACCCGTTGCAGGTGCTGCATAAATGCCATGCTGCGGTCCCTGAAGCCAGGCAGATGGGCATCACTGATCCAAACACTGGCATCCTCGCCGTTGGGGCCCTTGCCTCCATTTTCCATGTTCTCGCCGAACTGCAACTGGTAGGATTCCTTCGTGTCTGGTGCACCGGTGCTCGGGCGGATTTGATTCATCTTCTCCCAGCCCACGTTGCGGGAGTTCCACGGCACAGTAGCCTTCTTCTCGTCTGGGAGGGCGAAGAAAGACTCAGATGTGTTGAAAATAGTATCGATTTCCTCCTCTGAGATACCGTGGTCGACGAGGGCAAAGAAGCCAACGTTCTCGGCAGCATGGCACAGCTGGGCGGTGATCTCGTCGATACGGTTCTCGAAGTCTTTCAGCGAGATCTGAGAGTCGTTAGCTTTGTTTCTTTCGTGGCATGGTTAACGTATGTTCCCGGTTTGTTGGCTGAAGTACTTTGGGAAGCGGCCGGTCCGCGTAAGAAGTCTTGGTCGCCATCGTTTCAGTTTCACAACCGCCAAATATGTAGAGTGATATAACCAAATCAGGAAAGCAGCAGTCAGTCTCTAAGACAGTCAGTCGGTTGGCAGGATTATAATGTGTTTCGTTTGTATGTGAGAAGAAGAGAAGACTACAAAGATTCTAAAGCAGAACGGCTACATGTCTGTTATATAGGTATAACAAAGATCCGGAGCACTGCCTCGGACGTTCTCAGCCTCCCCTAAAGTCCTTGTAGTTCTAACGAAGAAACCTCTAACACCGTTAGATAGGCAGCGGGCGTGTCCGGTGTGGAACTAGGATGGAGAAAGACAATAGCGTCATGTGGTGGTAAGGTGATAAGCCGGAAGTCGTCGACGAGGATTAAAATAAAGAAATAAATTTAATGCAAAATTAATGCCAGAAATATCACCGCCGGCGACGTCTAGCGTCTTGTGCATGGGCTCAGCTTTCTCGGCAAGGTCCGATAGGGGCCATCACGCAAAAGCTGCTATCACACCAATCGTACCAATCGGCCTCTATCTCTGGCTCCAGCCAATCTTCTCGCGTATTTCCAGGCGGCTGCACTCCACATTCTTTCTAGCCATAATAAAAATTGTCACAGCTAACGCTACAGCGAATCAGACAGTAGCTCCTACGTCCAGCTGCCCTCAGTCGCTTGCAAATGCCGGAACAACACTCGCGGACATCCCAAACCGGGCCGGAAGAGCTTCTTGTATCCTGGAGGGCTTGGCCTATGCTGATCTGCGGATCTCGCCGGGCGATATCGTCGGCAGGCCAATAAGCAACTCAGCTGTTCTGTCGAACGCGTGCCGCTCTTCCTTTGGGGATGCTGCTCTTTTGGTTGGCGGCCGGCTCTCCCATTTCTCGTGACACGCAAAACCTACTCGTCACAATATCTGATATAATGCAAAGAAAATTAAGAAAACATTGGTGCCTTAGCTATTTTATTCTGTGACAGCTAATATGTTGTCGGAATCTGCCGGCGGTGCATTTTGCGACCCTCTTATGATAATGGCACATAGCAGCGTCGCTTGACACGGCTCGGGGGTCCATTGTGGTTACCTACGCCGTCCGCTGCCCAATTCGGTTCGTTCAGTCCCAATATGCAATGGGTTGGCATAATGCTGCAGTGTCCGTATCACTCTTAGTCCAAGGCCGACACGCAGCAATCAATGATGCTATTTCGATATAAGGAGCAACTAAGACGGGTACCACGATTAGTACACTACTGCAAGCCACCATACCTAGCCACTCGTAATTCCCACATATAATACTCAAGTACCCGATACAGGTGGTATGAGTGTCTTCAGCCTCGCTCTCAGATACATACATCACGTGTTGATCAGCAGTAACGGCCACAACTATGCCATTCGAGCTGGCTTTTATTGGATTCAAGCTGACATCAGCTGCGATGGAATTACTAAACGCGTTAAGATGCTAGGTTGCAAACAAGCGCCTGCACTCTTATAGGGTCTCTCTTGTAATAATATGGCTGATGGTGGCAAATACCTTGGATCAAACATCTCAAGGCCGATGTCTTTTTCAAGTCTGTGCAGCTTGCCTTTCCATACAAACGATAGCTAATTCCCCCCATGCACAGTAGATTTCGGCATCAATCACGACAGTAGAGCAACTAAATGCATAATAGGGTCACGAGCGCCCTGGCATACGCTTCCATCTAAAATGGAGCGCGTCCTAATGCAATGAGGGTGAGAAAGTGAAAAAATACACATGTTCCTGCGCTGCAGGCACACGCAAAATACGTGTAGGGTAGCAGTGATAATTTGCGGAGATCCACTCCATCAAGTGGTTTTGAGCCGACGGCATATCTTCGTCGCCGACCACCATTTAAGGTTGTTGGAGTATAAAGGCAGATCGTTCTCTTAATCATCTCCGCATTAGCCCACTACAACTACCTACATTTGCATTCCGCCTCCCTTGCTTCAAAAACTGCCCAACTCTAATCAAAGCAAACATATCATTTTGTGGCTATTCCAAGCGTCGAAACAACACACTAGCAATGGCCGGGGCATCTCAAGAGGAACGCGCAAGCGGTGTATCTCAAGGTAGGCGCCCGACGCCAGCAGAGCCATCGTGGAAAACAGTGTTGTATTACAATACACTAGGTTATGCCATGTATAGCATAAACATTGTATACCACCGCTTCCTTCAATTGTATCATGGCTATCGGCCACCAAAGAAAGGGCCAAGCATGATCAAAAGCTATGAATGCCGGCCCTCTCTACCAGTCCAGTACGCATCTTACGTTCTCACTTTCTCTCTGTCGCTAATTTTTGTCAAGCATCTTCTTTCCCTTGTCGTACGACCCTAAAAATGCATCGGAGACGCGCCTCCCAGTCATGTTCACCATCCATGGGGGAGGCTTTGTTGTCGGCGGCGCAGAGGATGTCGGCATCTGGAATTACGACTTTGCTCAGAACCACCCCATTCTTGTCATTTCCCTCAGCTATAGCAAGGCGCCAGTCGGCCCATTCCCGCGAGCAATTCACGACCTAGAGGCATTGATCTTGGCTGTTTTGGCAGATAAATCGCTTCCCATCGACAAATCGCGCGTTGCCGTGGCTGGTTGGTCTGCTGGTGGAAACTTGGCTCTTTCTGTTTCGTCTCTGCCTTCGATGAATGGCAGCCAGGAATATGCGTCTAGCAACAGCAGGGTCATCCATGCTGTTGTACCCATGTACGCCGCAGTGGACTTGAGCATTCCTACCCACGCAAAGCTTCAATCCCGTCAGTACAAGCCGTTCCCGGATTTCCGTGGCAAGCCAAAGGACTTTCTGCGAGGGCTCGCGCCCATTTTTGACTATGCATATGTGCCACGGTCCCTAGATACCACCAACCCACTTCTAAGCCCTGCATTTGCGCCCAAGGAAACGCTTCCTCCGTATGTGTTCACGATAGCATGCGAAATGGACATGCTGGCAATGGAGTCGTGGCGAATGATTTGTCGACTTTCCGGTCGCCCAGAGCCGCCAGCTTCCGTTGTTGGCAGGGATGAAATTGCCCCTCACGCAGAGTTGGTTCTAGATGACGAGCGCTTCGCATTTGAAGATCGGACAAAGCACAGCAACTACAAATGGCTCCTAGTACCGGATACTATACACGGCTTTGACCAGGAAGTCGAGGACTTTCTCAAGGATCCCATCCTTGTTGAGGATGCCAGGCGAAAGCGCGATATGTGCCAAAACTTGATTGCAGCATGGCTGTTTTCTGATCCGTTTGCGCAAACAGATTGAAGCGATTCTCTAATGTATCTAATTCCGATATTCTCGTTTATAGCTGTATGTGAATTTGTTAGCCTTTAAGGTTGCGGAAATGTCAAATGATGATCAGCACAATATTAGTAGGCCAACAACGAGTTCTCTGTTTCCAATAGTGTGTCTTGTAGACGGCACCCTCGCTACCGAGAGCCCAAAAAAAAGCACAGCGGCGAGCTTTAATATGAATCTTGATATCATATCTAAAATCCGGGAAATTTTAGGGGAACTGGTATACTAGAAAATACGTAAAAGAAAGAAGTGCAAAGCCAATGAGCCGATCGTATTATGTGCAAGTCTTGGCGACAAGGAAGGAAGCTAAAGCCGGCGACAGTAGCTCATAATTTCTAGATGGGCCAAGCAACTTTGCCTATGAGAAAACAGAAAACAAAAACCGCCTACATGGAGACTGCTTTGAACACATACACGCTTTATTTGACTTAACCAGCGGTAAATCAGGGCCGAAATCTAGTCTAGCGAAACCGGTGCTAGAATCAGAGTTTTTTTTATTGGCATTGCACCGCTCGACAAAGACAGTATTCTTATAGCAGATGCCGCAAAGGTTACGCTGTACAAGATGAATCTGGAAACAGGCGACTAAAGCGTCGTTCTTACTGATAGCAGCATGAAGGCCCTGGCACAGGGTGGCCTTGTTGGGGAGTCCACGGGCTAAAGTACCAGAATGGCACAGCGTACTTCACCAACACTTTTGACGGGGGTCTCTATAAAGTGTTTGTTGATTCCTCGGGGAAGGTGTCTAGGAAGCCAACTGACATCTCCAATCTCAACATGCTTGAAGATTTCGTGGTGACGCCGGATGGCGACTTTTTGTGGCCTAGCCCAATGCAAATGCAGTCACCAAATAACAGCCGATGTAAAGGCAAGCAAGGCCGCGTCCGCATCGTCATGTTCATCAGTTGCCTTTGGCTGTATATTGCGACGAATTCAATATGATAGCACTAGTCAGTAAAATTCACGTGATCTTTCAGATAATCGGCGGCATGTTTATCCCCACCCGGGCATCGGTCTCCACGCGACTGAGAAGCCGTTTTCGTAGTATCACTAGTTGCTTGCTCGACTGCTACCTGAGTCGACAACGAACTTTTGCGACACGCCATATTCCCCGACTCAAGACAATCTTTTTTCTTCGCTGAACGACTCCACAAGGGACAGGTGCTGTTCCAACCTTCTCTGCGATTCAGCATACACCCCGCTTCTTTACAACCCCCGACAATGACTGGCAGAGGTGGCGGCGGCGGACGCCGCGTTCTGTTGCCCCCAATGTGAGTACCTCTCTTTGCGTGGGAGGAACTGCTCATAACTGACTTTTTGGGTGATATAGCAACATGATTTTCAAGCTTCTACAATCAGTATGTCCTTGTCTACGACGGCCTCTTCTTTCACCATGAGAACCCTTGCCAGCCTCTTGTGAACTACTACTAATTCTGCTGCAGCATGCAACGGTCAGCGTTTGGCTATACGAGCAGCTGTCGTTCCGGATTGAGGGAAAGATTCGGGTACGTTTTTTTTAGCTGTGCTTTGTGAAATACGCGGCTTGGGTAGCTGCTGGTATCAAGCGGCTACTGACATGAGCATCAGGGATTCGACGAGTTCCTGAACCTGGTTCTGGATGACGCAGTGGTAGTTACCCAGATTACCAAGACACAGTCGGAAGAAACAAGGAAGCCACTAGGTATGCACTGTTGCTTCATGCCCTGGTTCCATGCGAACACTTTCTAACACTCATCCAGGCCGCATCTTGCTCAAGGGCGACAACATTTCGCTGATCCAGAATGCATCGCCGTAACCGCACAACGCAATTCACGACAGAAATCAACATGTTTAGCTGTGTTGCCATCGAGACATCCAAACAGACACCAGACCATTTAGAAAGGGGCGTACGACGTCATTAGCTCCAGGGGATAGAGCCTGTCGGCGACAAGGGCGGCGATTATTGGGCAGGGAAACGGCTGCCGATACCTGTTTAGTACTTACAATTGTATGCGGAGTTGGCGTGTGTCTTTTGCCGAGCAGCGAATGGGCCTTGAAAAAACAGCTTAGGGGTGGCAATTGAAATCAAGAGGCAGCGTTTCTGGGAATTTTATTGGCATATAATTCAATTTAGAGGACACACGGTGCATTCTCAGCGTCACCGAGGGAAATAGCCAGTCAGAAAAAGTAACAAATGGAACTCGCAGAAAAACGTCTCCAGACGAGACCATAATTAGGCTCTGTGTTGAACATCAAGGGGAGAGATCCCTGTATATAAGAAAAGGCCGCCTGTGTCTGTGTATGTGTGACCCGTTGTTTCGTTACGGGTTTTGGGACACAGCAGCCAAAAATGCAATCAGTTTTTATCATATTCCCCTCTCCATGAACCCGATCTCCGACCTTTTTTTTCCTCTGAAAGAGGGATTTTGCCGCTTCTTAATTTTTCCCAAACCCGTAATGAATGCGTCGAAGCATTGCAAAAGCATGATTGCTCCGGAGAATTACAAAACAAAACCTCGAACAAATTGGTTCCCAGCCGCAAAGTATATGGCATTAAAAAGCTGTAAGAAGAGAAAAAAGAGTCATTACCGTTTTGCTGGGAGGGCAGCATCTAAGCACGCGAGAACCTGGCAAAGTTAGCATGTGGTCTCTGGTACTGAGAAGAGTGGGCCTCACCTCATCATTAAAAATATTCTGGTTTCTTAAGTAGCGCCCAAGACCGCGGACCAGCTCGATCTGCTCCTCCGGAGTCAGGCCGGTGATGGCTAGCTCCATGACATGGCCAAGGCCGGCCTTGTGAGTAGCGATGAAGCTGTGGTAGTAGAGGTAAGCGAAAAACCCCATGATGAACTGGCAGTCCATGCGGTCGGTAATGCCGCCGTGGCCAGGGATGGAGTCGCCAAAATCCTTGATCTTGAAGGTGCGCTTGAGGCCGGAGGCGAAGAAACCGCCGAAGGGAGCAATCAGCGATGCGAAGGACGCCAGGATGATGGTGTGGAACTGCAGGGGGGCCATGGTAACCTTGATAGTCTGGTACTTGGCAGGCAGGAAAAAGAAGTGCGGCAGGGTGTACGTGCGGGGGAGGAAGACAGGGTTCGGGTCGCATTGGAGGCCGGTGAAGATGTTTGAGCCAAGGTCCTAGATTGGTCAGTGGGATGTCGAGGAAGACAAGGAAACAATGAGAAATGATGTCGGGGGTAGAAACTTACGGTAACAGGGCAGATGAAGTATTTGCTCTTCATGAGGATGTGGGCCAAAAAGATGCCGAAGAGAATGGTCATGACCCAGGCGCCGACGAAACCCTCGACGGTCTTCTTCGGGGACAGCTTGATGAGCTGGGTGCGGCCGAAGGTGATGCCGCAGACGTAGGCAAAGATATCATTGGTGATGACGAGGGCGGCGGGCAGGAAGAACCAGATCATGCCTTCAAAGATGTTGTTCATGACGAAGTGGGCCTGGACAACGATGAGATAGAGTGCCATGTGCGTCCAGGCAAACTGGGTGAACTGGAACTTGTAGTTGCCAGCCTGGAGAGAAGCGACGAAGAAGACAAAGCCTAGATGTGTGAGATTGGGGCTCGAGCTTTTGAGCTTGTTCAAAGCCGTCAGGAAACCAGGGACCGAAGATGCGACGGGAGCTTACCAATGACGTAGAGCACGAAGCTGATGAAGCGGTGGTGGGTGGCCAGGGGCAGCAGGACCTTGTCGACGAGAACGATGTGCTTGAAGTAATAGATAACGCTCTCGCCGTAGAGGAAGTACATGGTAGTGGCCAGCCAGTACCAGTTAAGGCTCTTGGTGGAGCTGAGCTGGCGAGCTCGGCTGGGGACGCTAGCAATAGCGATGACCTCCTTGAAGGAAACGATCTGGACGGCGGTGACAATGATGATCATGTAGATGTGGCCCATGAAAAGGGCGGCGAAGAAGCCGCCGATCATGACAAAGGTCCAAAAAGTGCGGGTGATGAAGTTCTGTTTCTTCTTTTCGTACTCGGCGGCCTGTTCTTGCTCGGGTGTAGGCTTCTGTATAAGGGACGGCCCGGTTAGCAACGGAGGATAGTCGATAATAGGCACAAGCACAAGCACAAGTACAGACACAAGCAGCGCGTGAACCAAGAACCGGCGAAAGGACCGGTGGAAGAACGTACCTCGACGAAAGCGCGGCCGGAACCAGACTTAGTGGGCGACGAACCATCCTCGCTGATATCGCTGAAGCTGGAGCGGCGGTCGGCATGGCCATTTGTGCGGTTGGGGAACCGGACGCCACGGCGTGGTCTGGCCATCGTCGCGGAGGGTGTGGAAGAAACGGAGGCGGAAGAGGAGGGGGAGGAGGATGGTTGAGAGGGAGAGATTGAGGAGGAGGACGGAGCCGGCGAGGTCAACGAAGAAGAGAGGTAGTTGTCGATAATACAATGCAACCCGGAATGTGAAAAGAGGAAGAAAAAAAGGTAAAAAAGACGGGGCCTTGAGCGACTACCAATCGAGAGCGGAGGCGACGGCGAGGTGGACGAGGTTCCGCAGGAGAACACGTACGGAGTATAATGGAAGGGAATGGGAATCGTAATTTTGGGTCTCGAGTTTTTACGTGAGCTGGACCGTAATTTTGGAGAGAGGGGGGCCTAATTCCCTGTCGCGTGCGGCAGCTTGGGGGCTTACATGAAGTACAGTGGACATAGGTCAGTAACTACGGAGCAGAGTAAGATACGAGTACGAGTAAAGACAGACCAAAAGCTATAGCTGTGGCGCGTTAGCGGCTTTTAGCGGATAGGGGATCAGAGCTGGCGGGATGACGTCCTCGAGACAGCGGCGAAGCAGACTGGGAGACAGGAAGGCGAGGCAGCATGAAAGTGTCCAGACGGCAGTGCTCTCAGACGAGGCGCACCAGAGGGGCCATGCGCGAGGAGGCAGCGGTGTCGACAGCGAATGCGAACGGCCGTGGAATGGCAGAAGCCGGAAATGTCAGCGATGCTGGAAACAGACAAGCGCTCAGTGACAGTTAGTGAGCAGGTGAGGTACAGGGTACATATCCGTGATTTTGCGGGTCTAGCAGGTGCTGGCGGAAGAGCGTGCTAGGCGGCTGCGCCAGCAATGCCGTAGGCGTTGTCTAGCGCGCTGGCGCTGTAACCTAGCAGCAATACGCGTTCAGCATGCTGCCTCCCGTGAATGTCTGTCGAGGCCGGAAGGGTCGGCTTGACTGGGCTTGGCAGGCAGTGGCGTGCAAGGGGAGATCTGACGAGTGTCGGTATCAATGCGACGCCAGAGAAAGACCGCAACGGAGCTTTCGACGTTTGTTTTCGCGGTTGGCAGCTGTGGCTGCAAATGCGCTGTTGTGTGGCGAGACGGCTATCACATGCTAAACCGTTGCTCTGTATCAACCGTCCAGTGGCTTTATCTGCAGGGCGTATCTACCGGCTGTTGTTGGGCCCCGAGACGCCGGGTACGTGTGCTGGCACAGTGCGTAGTGCGCATGAAGGGGGCCGTCGTAGTTCTTACACCGTGCTGCGCATTAGTGAAGCGGGTGTGGGGCTATACGTACTCGTATACGGAGTACTCGTTCTCCTCCGTACTCCACAGGCGCGACTTTTCACGCGTGCGATTCTCCGGGGCATCGGCATCGGCATCGGCATCGGCATCGGCACCGGCTGCCACCCCGGCCGCTCACAGAGATGGACGAGTTCTCGGACGATGGCTTTGACGACCTCAATATCGCGTTTCTTCAGGAGCTAGAGAACAATGCACTACGCTCGCTACAAGCACACCAATCAGGCCCTGCACCGTCAACAGTTTTCTCAGTTGGAGGCGGAAGGACGTCGAATCTGCTCCAAGATCAACGGGCCGGCGCCACAGGGGTTATTACAGTCGACGACGATGTCAACCAGGCAGATGCCGAGGTTCTGCGGGAGCTGGCGCGGGTGCCGACACAGCGCGGGTATGCCGGGCGCCTCACCGCTGCGGCCGCTCCCACTCCATTAGCACTCCCTGCGTATTCGCAGCGCGGCCGGACAGACCTCAGTCACAGCTCGGCGGGCCATTATACAGGCCACGGCATGGGTGTCGGGCATGGCCCCGGTGGTGGCGGTGGTGGTGCGGCCGGAATGGCGGCCGGGACAGCCATGGGACCACCGGCGACAACGGCGGCATCAGGACGACTTCACAGCATCGGACCCGGAATGGGCACCGGGAGCGGCACAGACAGCGTCACGATCGCAGAGCTGCAGGCACGGGTGTACGCATTGGAAGCAGATCTGAAGTCGTCACGTGGGCGGGCGTCGATAATGCAGAACAAGTACGAAGCAGCAGAAAAGAAGCACACAGAGGACGTGGTGCGGCTGCAGCGGCTCAAGGACGAAGAGCTGGAAAAGCAGCGGCGGCAGGCAGAGTCGACGCTGGCGGCGTACAAAAACGCGGCGACAGAGCTGGAGTTTGCGATACAGGACATGAAGGAGGAGGTGCAAAAGTCAAAAAAGGCACGGCGTGACACCTCGGGCGCCAATGCGAATTTAAATATTACGAATCCGACGACACCACGCAAAAACGCCACCAGCCGCTCGAACTGGAGCGTGGCCGACGGATTTGACGATGTCGAACTGCTGCCGAGTCCGAGCAAGGGCTTCAACCGGCGGCTGCGCGATGCGGGTGGCAGCAGCGTGGCCATTCCGGCAGCAGAACGGACGCCTACCAAGGGCAAGCGGCGGCGGCCAATAGCAGACAGTCCCACGGTGCCGCTGGAGACGTACACAGTAGACGCCGAGGTCTTCCAGTCGTCGCCTGTGCCAGTGGCCAAGGAGAGCAGTGTGGTAGAGCCAGAAGAGAGCCCATTTGTCGTACGTGGTCCTCAAAACGCATCCTTATCCCCCCCCTGCCTCCTTTTTTCTTGTCTCCCCATCCTCTCGTCTTCCCTCCTCCTCATCTTCCGTTCATGTCTTCTCTAACTCCCCAGTTCCTGCAAGAAGTCCTCGCATACCAGAGTCCTCCCGGCGAACCGATTCTTGAGCAACTGTCGCGCTTCCGTTTCCCGTCGAACGGCAACCAGACGCTAGCATTGTTAATGCTGCAGCGCCTCCCCGCCATGGAGGCTACGCAGGGCACAACACGGCTGATGTTGGACCTGTCGGTTCTTGTGCTGGGCATCTGGGCGCAGTGCCACCGCGAGCAATACTACGCACCCACCCGTGCTCTGGTGGCGCTGCTATCGCACATTCTAGCACGAAATCCAGCCGCATTGGCGCCACATATTCTCGAACCGCTTCTGCCTCTGGCCCAGCAGGTGATCTGTCTGGTGGCCTTCCCGGTTTTTCACAGCCACAGCGGCAGCCTGGAGAACAACCCAGACTACGCCGTGCGGCAGCTGGCCAGCGACATTGACGTCGCGGCCATCACGGCGCTGCTGCAGCTGGTGGCTCTCGGCTGTCTGACCTCGTCGACGCCAGCCCAGCAAAAGCCGCTAGATCCCAACGAAAGCGCGGCCTTCCCTCCGCTCTCTGCTCCCGCGCAGCTCTCCTTCTGGAGCGCCATCCAGTTTGAATTTGTGCTGCTCATGCTATCGTCCAAGCAGCAGCCCGAGGCGTTTCTAGCCATCCTGGCGATGCTGCGGACGTCTGTGCTCCCCGACTCCATCGGCCCCATCACCAACGACCCCTCGCGCGATCCCAGCGTCGTGGCCTTTATGTTAATTGGCCGCATCAGCCACCACATCAATGAGCCGCCAAAATGGGCAGCCTCGTCGGCCTACGGCGAGTGGGACTTCCGTCTGGCCTGCATCGGCGTTCTCGACTGTTTTGCCCAGAGCCCCTTTGGCAAGCTGAGCCTCGCCGCCAGCAACTATGCTCTACCGCGTCTCGTTGACGTGCTTGCTCCGGCGTATCGCGAGCTGCAGGACCGCGCACAGCCGCTGGCGCAGCCGCAGCGGCCACGGCAGCCACGGCAGCCACAAGAACAGCAGCCACAAGAACAGACAGCGCTTCAGCCCCTGTCCGAGTCGCAGATCCGTGCGTACGGCATTGGCGGCTTCGACCTGGCCGAGACGCTGCAGTCGACCTCGGCCACCTCGACCACCTCGGCCGCCTCGGCCACCCGCCACGGCCAGGTCCATCTTCAGGTGCCCGACCGCGACTGTCTCCCCCTCGTCCACGTCTACGTCTCCGCTGTCGTTGACCTGCTGCACAGCATCGTTGTAGACCCCTTTACCTCGTCCATGGCCAACATCCCTGCCAAGTTGGTTGAGGTCGGCCACGGCTCCAAGTGCGTCTACATGCTCATCATGGCCCACCTGGGCTTCCGCATCGATGCCGCCCTAGCCGTCGACCTCGGCGATGGCACACACCGGTTGGCTCTCGAGCTCTTCCGGTTGGCTGCGACACCCGACGAGGAGGCCAGCTATTCAAAGTGGGCACAGCAGCTACGAGAGGAGTGGACGCCGGCCGACGGCCTCGTCGTGGACCCGTTTGCCGACGATCCAGAGCAGACACAGGACATGATGCAGGATTGAGGGAAAGACGACTCTCTAGTGACGGTATGTACGATATGTAAATACGACCAAGTAGGCAGGCACGTGCGGCGTGTAATGATCATTAAAAGCATATGAATCTGATATGGAGTTGGGACGCAGAACATGATGCAACGGCCTCTAGACCCGTTACTTAAAATATGATTGAACAACATAAAAGCACCAATGAGAGCAGATGCGTAGTTAGTTTCTCATACACGGAGCGCACTTCACTAGGATCAGTAGCAGCCCTTCACCCCCGCAAGCTAACTCGACTGAGGCACGCTAACCCGCAGTTGTTCAGTGTTTGGCACCCGGCCATCCCCATCCACAAGCTACCACTGGGTCACCGACGTATCCCCCGAGCTTTGTACTTTCTGTGCAATAATCTAGAAGATGCGGGGAGGATGTCATCTCCCGGCTAGCCGGCGTGTCGGCCTCTCGGCAGACCTACATTAAACGCAGGTCTGCCCTTTCTCGTAAGATGAGCATAGTTTGGTGATATCCACTTTGCGACCGGAAGCCAGCAAGAACAGTGATAGAAAAGACAAACCAGAGCCGTCACTGTCCCACAGAATCCTCAGCTCTAGCGGCCGCTCATGGCTAACAAGCGGAAGCTCGTAGACGCCGAGACCACCAGCTCCGGGTCTGCAGGTCTCCCCCCAGCGCAACCTAGTTCTGATTTCGATCCGGGTTCTGCTATGGAAGGCGGAAGCTCGCCTTCACCTCCTGGTGTACACGGTGGTCACGCGCCGATACTGTCACTGCCGTTCCAGCGAGCCCAGGTCTCTGGAGCAGCCAAATCCCTTTCGGCTCCGGTGCCCGTGCCCCTTGCCAGCGTCGAGCACTATCCAAGAAAACGCATATCCATTGCTGTAAGCGGGCGACTGTCTGACCATTGGGTGTCTTCTTTAGCTAACATGGTGGCCGTGTCACAGTGCAACTTGTGTCGGTTTCGTAAAACGGTAAGGCTCCCTGTTCCTTCCTGTATCTCCGTCCCATGGTACCTTGGCTGATGAGGCTCCTCAGAAATGTGATGCCGCACGGCCGACCTGCGGCTTCTGTGCCAATCTCGGCGTCCACTGCCAATACCGCGAATACGCCAACACATCGACCAGCCCACGGGAGCCAAGATCACGGCCAGCCGCCAGCAAGAGCACAGCCCGTGAAGACGCTGCTAATGACGCGGCCCCAGCCAGTCCTAGATACCAGGCCAATATCGAAAAGCGCCTCCTCGACCTTGAGTCAAAATGGGCCTATTTAGAAAAGCAGAGTCGACACGCCGGCGCCCTATCCGGTGCTTCCGTGTCCGGGACGTCCGCCGCCAGCACTTCCGCCGACGCAGATCCCATTCTAGCAGCAGACAGATCGCTGCCATTGATTCTCGGCGGTCCATCGCCCCCGGCCTCGACCACCACAGAAATAATGAGCAGCCTCCACGCCTTGGCCAGCCACGTGGACTTTGGCGGCCATCCCCCCTCTTCGGCGAATGTGCCAGCACCGACAGTAGCACCTGCTTTGATTCCTGCACACCCACATCCAGCAACACGAGTGAGCTACGGCGTCAGTTATTTGCAGCGTCAGCCGCTCCCCGGACAGTACACGGCGCGGCCTAGCCTGCTGACGTTTGACAGTCCGCCCTACGTGCAAGCAGGGAGCTGGGACGACTCGGGCGAGTTCTACGACGCCGAGATGGCCGCGGGCAGCGACTTCAACCAGCAGGTGCTGTCGTACCTCGGCACGGCGCCCGACGTGTCCCGGCGGACGGTGCGGCTGCTGCTGCAGAGCTTCGTGGAGCACTTCCTGGGCTGGATGCCCATTTTTGAGCCGACCTCCGTGCACGCCATCGTCAACGACGCATGTGCGGCCGGCTTTCCGCCGTCGGAGCCCGAGAGCGGCCTGTCCATGCTGATTCTGGCGACGGGGACGCTGCTGCAGAACCACGCCGACATTCGCGCGCGGCCGCTGCCAGGGCTCGCCTACTTTGCCCACGGCAGCCAGCACCTGCAGCGGTTCTCGTTCCTCAGCGGCAGCCTGACGGTGCTGCACAGCCACCTGCTGCAGGCCGCGTACTTTAAGCTGTCGCTGCACTCGCTGCTGTCGTGGAATGCCGTCACGCTGGCGGTGCGCGACTGCATGAACGTTTTGAGCTCGCGCTGGTGGAAGGGCCTGGACCCGGCGGCGCGCGAGCCGTGGCACCGAGCTTTCTGGGCGTGCTCGGTCATGGCCGAGTGAGTGGTTGTCTGCCGTTGCGTCTCCTCGGATGTCGCGGTGTTGGGGCGTGGAAAGCTGACGATGAACAAAGCGAGCACGAAGCTTCGATGCGGCTGCACACCGTCGGCCACCGCACGTACCACGACATTGTCCCCCTGCCTCGCTTCGAGAACGAGGACACCAGCTTCTACTACTTCCTCGCCCAGATCAGCCTCCGGAAACTCGTGACGGCGACCCTCGATGTCGTGGGCTACCACGGTGAGTGCGTGTGTCTATTGGCTTCTCCCCGCCCCTCTCCTCCTTTCCGCAGACGGACACTCACCTCTCACGGCAACAGATGGGAAAGTCGTGTATGCTCCTGTGGTGACGACCGAGCTGCGAAACCAGGCGCGTCAGTGGCACAGCCACCTGCCTGTATCCATTCGCTTCCCCCTCAACAATTCACCGCTTTTCGACGCGCGCAAGTCCTTCCTGCGTCTACAGTACTTCTCGCTCAACATGGTCTTGGAGTGGGCGTCTGTCCTGCGCGTCATGGAGGCCTATGGCACCGAGCAGGACAGCTCTGAGGACATTGCCTTGGCCAAACTGGACGCAGCCGAGTGCTTCCGCTTCTGCACGCTGTACCTGGATGTGGCCGCTGAACAGCTGCTCAATTGGCGGCTAGGCACGTGCATCTCGCTGTGGTCGTATGTCTTACTTTTTCCTTCTGTTTTTATATCTTCTTTTGCTTTGCATCCTTCGTTCGAGCCTCATCGGTCAGCGATGCAAAAGCTAACGCTTTTCCGGTAGTGCGTTTGTCTTTCTCGCTTCTTTGATTGTGAGCTACAGAGCCCCTGCGCTGGCGTTTATTCCCGTCACACGCGATGAGAGCCACGTTCGCAGTGCGCTGGAGCTGTTGCGTCCCTGGAGCCACGTTCCGTTTGTGGCGCGCGGATTGGCTCGCATGTCGGGCATGATGGAACAAATGGGAATTTCCCCGTAGGCCACCCGTGGCAGTCCCAGTCGACGAAGACTATGACAGAAGCACGTTTTTATTCCAAAGCAGGCTCTGGCAAAACACGAGACAGACAGAACCACTTCAAAAGCCCAAATAAATGTTTTCCGGTTTCTATGGCCCCAAATCTATACGAACACTATCCAAGACACCAATGCCCCAACCCAAAAGCATAGATACAGTTGCCCAAAAATGAGTTGTCCTGGGGAGCGCGATTTAGCAATAAATAAGAAAAAATGTACAGTGAATGGCTACCCAACTGTTAGGAGGCACCGGTCGAGTGGCACTAATGTGCATCTAAAAAAGCGCTGGCAGCACAACGGAGGCAAGGGCTGCCGCTACAGCCCATCCCACAGTGCTGCGACCGAGCGAATGAATCGTCGAGGCCGCAGGGCTGTCGGGAGCAACGCCAGTCGCTGCTTCGCCGAGATACCAGGCACCAATATCGGTCAAAGAGCCGCCAGCACTCAGCATTGCAACATTCGGACCAACGTTGGACGCGCTGGAGCGGAAAGCACCAAAATAAGAGTAGCGGTCGATGTAGCTGAGGCGGTCGAGGTACTCGAGAGACGTGTTGAAGAATGACTGGGTGTCAGCTAGCGGCTGGTTGTCGTAGGCGTATTCTGTCACCCACAGAGAGGTGTTGGGGAAGCTGAAGGCCATTCAAAGTCAGGCAAACATACACAAAAAGAAGCAAATGGTGAGGTAATGAAACGGGGAACGCAGATCACACGTACGCTGCAGAGTATGTCCCAATGTGGCTTGCGAGACTCGAAAAATCGCCGTACCAATGCAGAGGGACAAAGTCGTAGGTGCAATTCGTGGTGTTGCCAGATGTGCTGATCAGCTCGCTGCAGTTTCCCAGCATTTGGTTCAGCCACGGCACGGCGCCCCAGCCACCGGTGCAGGCAGGCAAGCCCACCTTGACGCCCAGTTTCTGCAGCGGGATGATGTTGGACACCCAGACTTTGGCGCCGTGTGCAGGGTCGACGTTGCTACCGCCCACATCCGTGGTGCCGTCGGGCTCGTTGAAGGTCATGACATGGGTGATGTTGGTGCCGTCGGCGATCAGGTTCTTGACTGCTGTGAGAAACGTGGTGTCCGAGGCGTCCGAGGGTGCGCCCCAGAGCATGGGCACAAACTCAAAGGCATCTTGAGTGACATTGCTGAAGGCGACCGACGGCGAGCTGCCGTAGTTGTAGTACCAGGTCAAGTCGGATGGCGATCGAGGCCAGATGTAGTTGTCTTGGGGGTACGAGCCGTTCGGCGTGAAGACGAGGCCGCGCTTGTCGGAGGTAGACGCCGTGACAGAGCCTACAAAGGCGAGGAGGAGGAGAGGGAGGAGGAAAGGGAGGAAGAGAACGGGAAGCCGTTGTGCGAAGGCCATGACGATTCAGGGCCGTCTTTTAACGGTCGCGGCTCCGTGGGAAGAGCAGGAGGATCAGAGATGCACGAGCTACCAAAGACAGAATAAGAGATAGAAGAGAGAAGAGAGGTGAGAATGGGAGGTCCAGGATGAAAATACACGCTTGGGTGGAGGTGCTCCACAGACTCGCGCAGCCTCAGCTGAAGCTGCAAGCAGCACAAAGGGGCAAGCTAAGCCGGAGGCAGATCAGCGTGGTTGGCAGTTGTGGCGTGCAGGCCGGATGGCGCGGGCTGTTGGTACCATGGCAAACAAAGCTTCAAATCAAATCACAGCCCTTGGTAGTGAGGCTGAGAACTTGGCGCTGCGCGGTGACATTGTCGTACAACTGATTCGCGGCTTCTCACAGCTCCATAGCACATAGAGAAGTACATGTCAGGGCCTTTTTGATTGTCGGGTCCCTTTTTAGTCCTTGGGCCTTTATTTCCAATAAAGACAGCCTAGAACGGAACTAGGAGCAATAGCTCAGGCGTTTAACAGCACGTTCAATGCCAGCGGCCACGAGCCACTATGAGCCGCACAAGCTCTGGCTGCCAAAACACCAGCCATTCGTGTGGTCGATCGGTGGAGCCGTCAAGATCGTGGCTGGTATTCGCGAGATTGCCGTCTCACTGACAAGGGTGTTAAACGAACTCCGAGGCACTTCGTACGGTGTCAGCAGCTATGCGATGAGTAATACCTCGACGAAAGCGCCTGCGCGGTCACGGGAAACGGTGAATCAGACGGTGGGCGATTGGGCTTCTAGAAGCCACTGAGCCATTTCGTGTCTGTTGGACAGCGTCAAAGCCTTTCTTTTCTGGCGCACGATTCGGCGGCAAAGGGGCATAGCATGAGTCTGCATTCCAGTCCACTGATTGGAATACTGGGCGCAGCGTGAAATGATTTCTTAGAGCTGCGTGGCGAAACCGTGCCCGAACTGGTTTGGATAAGGTGCATTCACGAGTGCATAGATGGAAGTTCGGAGTTTATTATGACAGACTACGGGGTACTCCGTAAGAATACACGTTCGTCGTCCTAGGCCATTTTTACGAACAACCACAGCTGCCGAGCCAGCAGACCTTCCGTCGCTGCATTGCTTCCGGTGGAAGCCAGCTGCTAGCGCGAACAGCACCGCACTTCAGACTCCTGCTTGAATTACTTGCGGGGCGGGAACGAGCGGGGAAAGCCCACAGCGCCTGTCTTACAGCATGGAGATGCCGCCCGAAACAGCCTCGGCTGTGGCTGCAGGTGCCGTCGGGATCAAAAAGCTCGCGACAGGAAGCACTACTGTGTAGGAACTCCGTGCACAATGGCAGGAGCGATCCATTAATGTGGCACAGCCATCAGCACGACAAATCCGGAATCTACCTTTTACAAAGCATAGCGTGGCAATAGCCGAGGGCCACGACAGCTCCGATATCAAGCTTCTTAAAGTGGCCTCACTCTGCATTTCGCTTTGCACCTGTTCCCAGCGCTTTCTTCACACACCTCCACACACCTCCACACCGACTCTCCGCAGCGCCATCATGACCGAACGTTTAGGATCTATCTTGAAGCACCTTTCGCCGGGCGGCAGCCCTGTGGCAGCCATGTAAGTGCACTCTCGGATTCCTCTTCCGGGTTTTCGGTCATTTTCGGCCTTGTACTGATTGACCTGAAGCACCGCCAAAAACCCCGACGACATCGTCATCACGCTGGCCATCCGCACGCCGCTCACCAAAGCACGCAAGGGCGGCTTCAAGGACTCCACGCTAGAGTACCTTGTGTATGCGCTGCTAAAGGAAGTGCGGGTTCGCAGCAACCTGGATCCAGCTCTGGTAGAAGACATCTGCCTGGGAAATGTAAGTAAAGACTGGAACAAGAGGGAACAGGAGCGCGGGAACCGGGCGCTTGAAGCAAGAAACAGAATAAACAGCCGGCTAATGTGCTGCATAGGTCTCGGAAGGCAAAGCCTCCTACAAGCTCCGCGCAGCAGCCCTGGCAGCGGGCTTCCCCAACACAGCCAGCACGTCGTCGGTGAACCGGTTCTGCTCGTCTGGCCTCAAGGCCACAGCCGACATTGCCAACCAGATTAGCAGCGGCAGCATTGAGGTGGGCGTGGCCATTGGCGCCGAGTCCATGTCAGTGGGCGGCGACCAGCTGGAGCAGCCGTTTGACGAGCAGGTGACGAAGCACAGCCAGGAGTCGGCGGACTGCCAAGAGCCGATGGGCTGGACGAGCGAGAATGTGAGCCGCGACTTTGGCATCACACGCGAGGAGATGGACCGGTATGCAGCCGAGAGCTTCCGCCGGGCAGAGCTGGCCCAGAAGGCCGGGCTCTTCGACGACGAGATCGTGCCGATCACAGCCCGTGTAAAGGCGGCAGACGGCTCGTGGCAGGAGGTGACGCTGACCCGTGACGAGGGCATCCGTCCGGGCACAACCGTCGAAGCACTCTCGAAGATCCGCGTGGCGTTTCCGCAATGGGGGCCGACAACGACGGGTGGCAATGCCAGCCAGGTGACAGACGGCGGTGAGTGTTGCGTTCTGCCGGTTTCTTGTGATCGTTGCATGATGCTAACAAATCAGCTGCCGCGGTTCTCCTGATGAAGCGGTCCACGGCACAGCGACTGGGTCAGCCCATCCTGGCCAAGTATGTGGGCAGCACAGTAGCCGGGTTGGCGCCGCGCATCATGGGCATCGGCCCAACAGTGGCGATCCCGAAGCTGCTGGCACAGCACAAGCTGACGCTGGCGGACATCGACGTGGTGGAGATCAACGAGGCCTTTGCTAGCATGGCGGTGTACTGCCGCGACAAACTGAATCTGGACTGGGAGAAGATGAATCCGCGAGGCGGCGCGATTGCTCTGGGACATCCGCTTGGCGCCACGGGGGCCCGGCAGATCGTCACGGGGCTAAGCGAGCTGCGGCGGCAGCGCAAGAAGATCCTGCTGACGAGCATGTGCATTGGCACAGGCATGGGCATGGCAGGCCTGTTTGTGAATGAGCAGTGAGAAGAGAAGAAGAGCTGGAGCAGTAGAGTCTGCAGCCGGTGGGTGCCTCTTTGGACGGCCGTCGACCCCCAGCATCTGCCGATATGTACACATCAGATCTACGACCCAATCTATATTGCATTAGAACTCTGCTGCCTCTCTCCCTCTGCTCCTCTCCGGCCTTTAGGGCACGAGCTGGACAGGATGCGGCAACCTCTCCCTATCGCTATCTGCCTCTTCAGGTCCAGAGTCAGATAAGTTGTGGCGTATCCGAGAAGAGACCAGTCACACGGCTGCGTCGGCAAACACGAGCAACCAACCAGGCACCTATGATCGCTGCACAGCCGTCTGGGCAGGCGCTGCTACGTTCCGTTGCCGCGTTGGCATGGCTCGCGTAGCCATCATGGCTATCGCACGCTGTGGCGTCAAAGAATGCACTTACACACAGATCAGCAGCAGCAGCATTGAGGAAACAAGCCGGACTATTAGCTGAAAGACCACAAACAACAGGTGCCACTACAATGACTCTGGACCAGAATGAACGCTACATGGTTTACATAGTCGTATTCCGTGCTGGGCATTCCGATGGCTGCATGATACGCTTTTATGAACAGCACACCGCGTAAATGAGTGTAGCATGTCTCCGCTGCCAGGCTGAGCTAGCCCGAGGCGACCTGCCCTTTTCTGCCTCTAGCCCGCCGGCGTGTCCATTTCTAGGGCAGGCCAAGCGCCAGGGCCATCGACCATCGGCCAGAATGGCACCAAAAAAACCACAGCACAGACGCATCTAGCCTCTGATCGCACGCCATTCTGTTTTCGGTGTGGTAGGAGAAAAGGGGGCCGCCTAACATAGTCCTAGAAGGTGAATTTCACACAACGACGATCCCGCATCCTGCGGCGACAAGTCTACAACTACTTGCGATGATCTGTAGCAATCAGATGCAGCTGAAGTGTGAGCCAGAGTTGGAAGAAGTGGCATCGATGCGTTTGAGTAAGACAATACGCGGTACGGAGTACAATTCGAGGCATTGGAGCGACGTGACTTTCGCTAAACGACCAACTAGAGCAGTTACAGAGTTCTCCGCACAACTGCTACTTCAGACACCCATTTCCACTTCACTCACATCCCGCCATGCCACCGAATAGAACTACAGGACCAGTTCTCTTTGTCTTCAGCCCCCAACACGTGTGTTTCGTCAACAAAACTAAAGAGCCTTGCAGGGATCCACTTCCTCCTGTTGATTAAACGGCCTGTCACCAGTGGCCGCCTCTAGAGCTTCTGCCGCTGCTGATTGGCCTGTTGCACCGCCGTTGTTCCCATTTTCCCCCTGGGGCTAGGCTGTCCCTAAGTTGTGATGAGACGACCACTCTGCGCCGATAGATACTGCATGGGCGCAGATGTGAGCAAATTACTCCGTCTCTCGCGATACCATATTCACGCTACTCCAGGAGTCAACCATCCGCTGTCTCCTTTTCTCTCCACCATCCATCGCCCATCTCCCCCTGGTCTACGAATACCACATACTACATGTCCAACAAAGACATGCGAGACCTGAGGTCTCGTCCGATGTCGTTCATGTCAGTAAATCTCCGACCCGAATACCCGAGCCCAGGAAACAGGGGACACAACGAACACTCTCAGAGGCCCAGTGGCTCAACAAAGCTCCTCAAGCCAATCAACTCCTCAGTTCGTCCCGCGTGCAAGCTTCATTTCACGTTGACACTGACACTTTGTCTGCATGCCAGCGGTGTATTGTGCCCCATCTGTCAACTCACAGTCATACGTTGCAGAGGTCCAATAGCGGCTCCTACGGCTAGAACACACCCTCCGCAATCTTGGCACCGTCTCAGCCGCCGCTTGTAGCATCGGTCAGGCTAGTAGCCTGTCCGGGCATCCTTTGGGTTCTTGTGTGTTTTTTAGCATACCACTGGTCTCGACCTAATGTCCTCCGAAAGCGATGCTGCTGCTGGTACCGGTGCTTTGCAGCCTTTCTCTAATCCTGTTGCACATGCTGTCCTCCAAGAGGCCGTGTGCTTCGGCCATGGGGTAGGCTTCTGCTGCTCCTGGGACTCTCGCAAGTATGCACATGCTATATGCCATGTGTGTCTCCCCGCAAACTGCCAGTTGGGATGTCTTACGCTCTCTCAGAATATGGGTCTTGAGCTTCCCAAGACTCCTTTCGACCCGTCTCAAACAAGGCCTTTCTGCTCTCTGCATCCTTCAAGCAGTCCCCTTGTCTCGCTTGTTCGCCAAAGGCACTAGCTCGTTGACGGCGTACGGTCAGTATCATCAACCTTAGTTTTTTCTTGTGGGCTTTGCACTCCCGTTGTCTTCCCGTGGCTTGCTGTTCGTCCTCGCGTCCTTTAACCCTCCTCTTCCACCCCCCCTTTCCCCTTTCTGCTTAGTAGCTAGCTGGGGCAGTAGACACTATTTAAAATTACCTCTCTGTTGCAAGCCCAAAATCACATTCAACGCTGATGCGGTCACATCCACGGTCGCCCGTCTAGTGCCAGGCTCATCTCGCTCATGTGCCCATTATTTAAAGGCCGTGATGCCCGTCTCCCATGGCCCCGATGCCTCCTGTCTCGGTAGACAACCAGGCTTGTCCATCCAGCATCACCGGCCCGGGCCAGCTAGCCGTTCTTTACTCCGGTTGCCTTCCCAGTGGAAAGCACCATTACATTCATTTTCCATCTTTTAACGATCTTTGATTTCCTCTTGTCTTGATGATCTTGTCCCGCCAGTCTCTTTCATCGTCGTGAGAGCATTCGTATTTGATATATCAAGCTTGCAACCACGCTCTTTCTCTTCCTTTCTTTCAAGCCTTCACTTTCCGGCTTCTATCCTTGCTTCCTGTGGTTGCAAACATGCCTTCCTTCTCCGTCATTGCCGCCGTCTGTGCGGTCTTGCCAGCCCTTGTTCGTGCTTGGGATGCCCCTAGCTACAGTGGCTACAACCGCATCTGGCAGGACAACTTTGCCGGCTCCGGCGGCTCGCTGCCCAACTCCGGAAGCTGGAACATTATCACCAACCTCCACGTCAACAACGAGGTCCAGACCTACACGGCATCCAACTCCAACCTGCAGCTGTCCGGCGGCAACACCCTGCAGATCGTACCCGTGAAAGACAGCAACGGCGCCTGGACCTCTGCCCGTATTGAGGGCACCTACACCTTCACTCCTACTGCTGGTGGCCGCACCATGGCCGAGGCCGACATCCGCTTCGGCGACAACCCGTCGAACAACAAACAGGGTATCTGGCCTGCGTTTTGGCTGCTCGGTGACAGCATCCGCCACGGCACCAACTGGCCGGCTTGCGGTGAGGTCGACGCCCTCGAGACGCTGAACGGCCAGCTGATCGGCCACGGCACCGTCCACTGCGGCAGCTCCACCACAGGTGGCCCTTGCAACGAGCCGACCGGTATCACGTCCTACACATCCTACCCTGACTCGAGCTGGCACACGTGGCGTGTGGTGTGGGATCGTACCTCCAACTGGTGGCAGACAGAGACCATTACCTGGTATCTCGATGGCCAGGCTTTTGCCTCTGTCAGCGGTTCTACTGTTGGTGACGAGAACAGCTGGTCCACACTCTGCCACGAGCCCCTTTACTTAATCCTCAACGTTGCTGTTGGTGGCAACTGGGTATGATCACCCTGCCTATTTCTTTGCTTACTCCTGTCAGGTGCAGTCACTAACATATATCGCAGCCCGGCCCCCCGAACGATCAAACCCTGGGTGGCTATGGTAGCATGATGGTATGTATCTACGTTTTGGCATTTTGCACCTTGCATTTTGCATTTTCCTAGATCCCTGAGCATCTATTTCCTCATTTATCATAAGAACAGTGGGGACATGGACTGACTTGACTTTTTTCACTATATAGGAGGTCGCGTATGTGGCCGTTTACTCTACGTAAACGACCCCGACGGAACTTCGCCACTTTCCCAACTCGTTATGTTCTATGTACATGCCTTTTAGCAGCAGCTTCTCTTCTTGCACATATATACATGCATATCACTCTGTATATTCTTCTTCTTCTTCGTCTTCTCACGGGTGCATGTGGCCTTGTATTGATACAACCAGCCAGCGCATCCACATCCCCGTTTATTCAAATGTACATATTCTCATGGCCTCTGAGTTGTTGGCCGACACTTCTATTTGTTCATGATCCTCGTACTTCAATCATTTGATGATACTTGTTATAAAACGAGACGCTTTTGCATTCTCTAATTTAGTTCCATGTATTCCGTGCCCCGTACTTCTGCTCGTACTCACGAGAGCGAAATCATTCTCGACACGAGTCACGGTCCGGCTAGTTTCACGCTGCGAATCCTCCAGGCATCTAAATAATTGTATCATTGTAACAATCTGACGTAAAACTAGAGTGGGCGTTGTGTATAGTACAAACAGAATAGGAAAGAGAGCGAAAAGCTATAACTACACGATCACGCTAAATGAAGGAAATAGTCTTAATAATGAAAACAGTAATTAATAGAGATAGACAGCGCATCAACCAAAAGCCAAAAAAAAATCCTTGTTAGTGATCCCCTTCAACTAGAGCCAAACCCGAATCGCCAGGTATACCGAACGCAGGAATTAAAGAATAGGATAGGAAACAACAGAAACGAAGGAAAGTGACGAAGCCAAATATACCGCCCGGGATATTTGGGATGTTCACAGGGGATATAAGATAGCAAAATACACTGGAGCGAAGCGGAGGAAGAGAAATCAAAAGCAAAAACATCTAGTCAAAGCGTGCAAGGAAAAATCAGTGCTATCGACATAACAAAGCCACGCACAACCTAACGGTGTAAGAAAAAAGACAAGATAAAAAACGCCGCTAACAAGGGTAGATTGAAGTAAAAGTTCGGGAAGAGTAAAAGATAATAAAAACGCCAAGGGAAATAGAGAGACGATGGGAACAATGCCCAGCCAGCTTATAGGCCAACGGTTTGCCGCCTCAGCACATGAATGCTCAACCGGCTTTCCAACACGACAGTAGCATCAGGTCAGTCGTGAAGAAGTAGAAAGTATTCGCGTGAAGAGCCATCACATGAGGCAAGGTAGCCATGTGTGCCAAGAGGATGATCTTGGGCAGGTACCCCGTGACCAAATGTTGAAGAAGAAAAAAGGAAGAAGCACTAGGCTAGGCAAATGACAACAGAGCGATAATCGAAGAAGCAAGGCTTGGAGAAATACCACGACCCTATCTCGTATCCCATTCCCTATGATGGCAATGATAGATGTTCAACCTCAAGGGATGGGGGTGGGGTTTGGGTGGACAGGCGTGTCATTATCAACAAGTGGCGGAGCTGCAAGATAGTGCAAGGTTCCCCAAGTCAGGTAGGGTAGTAGTTGGCGCTGATAGGCCAGACGGCACATGAGTGCTGAGTTCGGCTTGTGCCTAGTTCGGCTACCAACATGGAGGTGCGGCCCGTATTCTGATTGGCTGCCGAAAGTAACACCTGACCACTCACAGCCCACCATCCTCTTCTAGTAGTTGTAATCGATGACAATGTGCAGTTTTTCCCTCCTGGTGAGCGTAAAATAGAACAGCAGTCTCGATACGGGGTCAGAAGTCAGAAGAGCCTCGCGGTCATGTTGCTGAATTTCCTGCCCCGAAAATGCGAAAAGCATGATGCTTAGGTCATGAACAAGACAAGGCTGCCAGAAGACTTGTGCCACTGCAGGAACTGCCGTCTGGAACATGGTCCGTGTTTCAGCGGGATGCAAAGAAGTGTGGGAGCGAAGGTGGTTAGCGTCATCACCCGTCGCCAGAGTGCATTTGCCATCGATCATCTGATCCCGTTCGACAGACCACAGCCTTAGCGTCCGGCCTTGTTGATGCAGGGTCGAATGGTTTTTTGCTGACATCGCTAATCCTTGGTGTCTGCCTCGTATCGTCGACTGTGCAAGTACACGGTAGGCCTGAACAAAATGTGAGATAAGACAAAGAGCCACACCCCTCAAACCCGTCGCAGGCTGGCAGACGTGCCCGAAGTCCCCACCAATGATGTATGAACGTTGGTCAGGTTCACCACCACAAGTCGCTTTCTCGCAGCCACTACCACCACAACATCCATCCACCCACCCCACTACCAGCCGAGCACGGCCTCCCTAATGCGACTTGCCATTCGTGATGGGTAGTCGTCCTAGTCGCTGCGCAGCACCAGTATCGTCCGCGCAAGCCGAAGGAAAGAGGGGGGCTTCTAAGTGCGTTGAGCACTATCACCGTATCCCACGCCATACATGTGGCCGTGATGATGGTGCTGGTGATGGCTGCTTGCGTAAGGAGGCGCGCCACCGTTAGGGACTTCGTAGCCATCCCAACGGCTGGAGTGGGGTGCATGGGGACCATGGCCGGCGCCTGGTGCTGGTGTTGTCGCTGTCGTTGCTGCCGTAGCCACTGGGCCAGTAGTGGTTGCAGGAACGCCTGGAGCTGGAGCTACTACCGGAAGAGGCGAGTTGAAGCTGGGGGGGTGATGGTGATGGCCGTAACCATGGGACACAGGCGCTGCGGCCATGTGTCCAGCACTGGTGCTGGTGCGCCCGTCATAGACTCCCATGCGCATGCTCATAGCAGAAGGTGACTGTGGCTTAGGCGCCGTTGTGCCAGGCGACATGCCACGCCCTGAAGGACCTCCGGGATAGGAGCCCCACGATGTGCCTGAGAGCGATCGGGGACTAGCTAGTGAATCAGAGGGGTTCTGGCCGTTGCTCAGGGCGACGTAGCCTCCTGTTGGTCCGCTGTCGGTAGCTGCTGACATGGAGCCGGGAGTAGGTGGAAGTCCAGGATATGACGGACTGAGAGCGGAAGCGGTCGGCTGCAGGACAGACGAAGGGCTGGCACTGTACTTGGAGATGATCTTCTTCAGGGCCTGGCCGAGAATCTTCCAGGGGAAGACCTTGACGTCTTTCTCGATCGTGCGCGGCTTCGGAGCGCCGAAAGCCATAATCAGCTTGAAGAACTCCTCGCTCTCGGTCTTAGCCTTGCTGACAGTCACGGGCTTGAATCCTTCGAGATTGCGGCGAATGCGGTTCTTTTCTTCGACCGAGAAACGGGCAGGCGCCGCCACCAGCTGCTCCAAAAGGTTGATAGTGTCCACCGACGTAACGAAGCACTCCTGTTTCTCTGCCCAGTAGATGCAGCTGATACAAATGCTGTTTGGCGGTCGCTCATTCACAGGAACTGGGTGGAAATTGGCCTCCAGATGGCAGCCGCTCTGTTTCTTACGAAACTGCACAATGCGGCGACGGTTATTCCACTCCTCCGGCGACCACTCTTGAGCCATTGTGTCCAAGTTGCCGAGAATGCTCAGCACAGCTTTAGTAGGATAGCCGGTCCAAGGGCCGCTGCCGTATCCTCCACTGCCCCCCATACCACCTGGACCGCCAGGAGATCCGGCCTGAATCGTGCTGGTGCGGATGAGCTGCGGTATATTGAGAGACGGCGACGAGATAGGAACAGACAGCGGAGGACGGGTCATAGATGCCGTGCTGTGCACATTTGCGATCGAGTTGCTGCGGCCCATGACAGCGTAACGGTCGTGAGGGTTGTGCTGATGGTGATGTGTGTGTTGTGACGGATGCTGATGGTGTCCAGGATGGTGATTCATTCCCGTGTAAGGGCTCCAACCCGAAGTCGTAGCCGGAGCCCGAATATGCGGCGGGGGCGCACGGGGGAAGCCATCAGAGAAGGATGCGCTGCGGTAGGCGCCAATCATGTTGGTGTTATCCTGGCTATAAGGCGAAGCAGCCACGGCAGCAGCAGCAGCGAAGTTGTTCTGGACCTGCTGCACCTGTTGGGCGGCAGCAGCGGCGGCAGCAGCAGCAGGGTCAACCGGCCCCGATGGGTAGGGGAAGGTATTTGTAGTCGAGTCAATAGCCAGGGGATTGTGTACTGGGACAGGGCTGGTGGTTGTAGACGTCCGAACGGTCATTTGTGGTGGACTTTCACCGTGGCCAGCTGACTGGGGGGTGGACTTTCGCGTGATGTCCTCAGGTGCAGCAGCCGTGCCACTGTCACCCGGTGCTCCTTCCAGGGACTGCTCACCAACACCAGCGATGCCATTAACGCCAGAAACACTCGTGGCATCTTGGTAAGCGAAAGAGCTCGACACCGGCACGCGTGCCATCTCATCTCCCGTGTTGTTAGCAATCACAAGAGAAAGCGGCACACTGCTCGGTGTAGCACAGTTCGTGGCCACAAACTGCGGTGCCTCAGCAGATACTGTGTAGGTAAGTCCGTCCGACGGCCCATTATCCTTGAGCACATCCGCAAGGCTCTTGTGTGCTCCGTAGCAGAGATAGACGTACGGGTCCGTCGTAGCTATCGCGGCCAGGTCATATTGGCTGGACACTTTCAGCTCAACGCGTGTTCCGGCCGATCCCGATGTTGGTGAGCACGAGATGATGTTGACAGCTGCAGAAGTGGTTGGTGTCGTTCCAATGTACTGCCCGGCAGCATTGCTCGCACCAAATCCAAGGTTGTTGAGCTGCGATGGTGCGCTCTCCTCTGGCTGAGCCTGAAATGGCTGTTGGCTGTATGGTGTATAGGGGTCTGCAAAGCCTGTTCAAAAACACTATTAGTATCAAATTCACGCCAAATGTAAACCAGAGCATAGAGAGCACATGCTCCTTCCTCGCTATATCATCCACCTACCGTGCAGCTGTGCTGGTTGTGTTTTGTAGGCAGCCATAGCTTCGACGTCGTCTGCCGGGGAGTGGCTGCACAAGTCTCCTCCGTTTGCTCGAGCGGCTTGCTCTTCGTATCGCAGAGTCACAGTCTCGGGAGACTCAATTCCTTCACCAACTATTATAGGCCGGTGTGTATCCGAGGTGGGCTAGAAAGTGCATTTGTTAACTCGCAAATTCTCCTAAATCAAAACAGCTTCATACAACCGTTCATGTTCACTTACTCCAAACACCTTGTACAGAGGTTCGTCGTATTTGGTGGTCGACATGAAGTTTGACGCAGTCAATTTTA
The DNA here is from genome assembly GCA_001513895.1 of Graphilbum fragrans. Lineage (NCBI taxonomy): Eukaryota > Fungi > Ascomycota > Sordariomycetes > Ophiostomatales > Ophiostomataceae > Graphilbum > Graphilbum fragrans. The sequence continues at coordinate 725,285 of LLKO01000006.1, read as the reverse complement.
TAGAATTCGTCTAGTCACTCTAAGAAAAAGAGAGACGGGGGGTGAAAAGTGTCGCAAAGAGAAAGAAGGGTGCAGTTGGCGGCCGTATAATATCAGGGTTTCAGTTCTTAGTAAACACCGAAAGCTACTATTCGTATTATCGTTCTAAATGGGTGAAAACCATGTTAGTCGTCTGAGATGCAACCTTCGGCGACGCTACCAGAGCAGAGGTCGTTTGCCATGGTCCTGGGCAAGACATGGGATGATAAAGAAGCGCAATATGGGAGCAAGATACCCAGGGCCGTCTGAGAAATACCACATAGTAGCCGTTTGCTTTTTTGTGTTGGTTGCCTAGGGCACGCAAACCAAAAATGATGAGCAACACACGTACCAAAAATATGCCAGGCTCAAACCCGTAAAACGGCGGGCTGCGGTAGTTGTCGGAACGCAAGCTCAATCGGCACACGTTGAACTGCGAAGAATGGAAGCGAAATTTCTCGGTGTTGTGGGCATGGGGATTGGGAATGCAAGTTCTGGTAGATCCCAAAGTCTCCCCACTTAAAGAATGGTCGCAAATCGCCGCGACAAGTCTCTCGTGACCTTTGCAATGGCCACAATAGGTATTCGGAAAAATGCAGCGGTAAATGCACAATCTGTAAGCAGAAATGTTAGAGTTTCTGTATTTCCGAATTGCACTTGCTTATGATGCCACCGTTCAAGCAATATTATTCAAACATTTCCGCCACCCTGCGTGCTTTCTCCGCCATATTCGCGTTTGGCGTTTGGTTTCTTTCCTTCGCGACCATCTACCTAGTCTCCGAGGCCAACAAGAGCTATGGATGCAGTGTCCAGAACGAGGCATTTCCCACAACAGCGGCGCACATGACATGAATGGTTCTCAAAGTGGGTTGGCCAGTAAAGAAGATATGGTGAAGTGAGGGTAGAATGACTTACTTGACGATGGTATCAAGTTGAAAAAGGCGAGGCCCGATGGAGGAAGCGAGTATGAAACGGTCTCTCTAGGAGACTAGTCGTGTTAATCAAACCACCTGGCCATGAGACCTTCATACATAGAGCGTGAAGCTTCCAAGGGATGCAACCGTTTGAAGGAGTCAAGAATAAGAGTGGGCGCAAGAGGACAAAAAATGAGATGCCGCAACAGTGCAAGGGCAGAGTGCGACGGGAGTAACAAGAAGAATGTGAGATGTGCAAGTGGAAGGAGAAGAAAGAAAAAGAAAAGGAAACTATCGAGTATTTCAGACAAACGGCGCTGATACAGGGAGGACAATCTTAGAGGAAATGCGAGACATAAGAGTCCAGGCGGAAAAGTCAGGTCGAAAATGGTTCCCCCCAGACGCATAGGTGGGAGAGGTAGCACTAGAAGTGGAAAAGGCGGCGGGAAGGTCTAAGAGTTGATGAACCACAGGTATAGAGCAGAACAATAGAGGTTTTATGATAAGAGTAGGAAGGTGATTAGGGTAGGTAGATTCAAGAGGCGAGGGATAGAAGATGGGGGACGGTCTTGGGAAATGGCTAGATCTGCGCAAGTAATAAGGAGAAACAAGCGCCGAGTGGCAAGTACTTCTAGGCCGAGGGTGTAAGAGAGTAGAGTGGGAGATGGAGAGACTAGAGGGCGGGAAGACAAGAGATCGGGTGAAAAAAGATGTTAAAGGGGAGAGGGGAGAGGGGGGCCGGATTGTTCAAGGAAGAACAGAAGAGATACAGAAGGGTTGAACAAAGGGAGACAGAGAGATAGAAAAGTGTGAGAGAGAGGAGGAAAAGAGGGAGAGGGAGAGGGGAGGGCAGGCGTTTTGTTTTGTGTGTTGGGGGAGGGTGGCTGTTGTGAAAGACGGGTGGAGAGAGAAGAAGTGGTCTCGACCAGAGGCAATTGGGTATGACACGAACAGATAGATATTGGCTACTGCTGTGGGCGTGGTGCTCATCTGCCGCTTTGAGGAATCGAAGAAAAGAGGAGACGGCTGGAAAACCTTAAACTGCAAGGAGAATTTGCATACAGCTAGCTGATTCCTTGATCTCGGCTGGGCAACCAGGATGATATTTGCCCAGTTTGGATTTTGGGGACCTTTTCTGGTCTTTTTTTAACCAATGTCTCTATGGCGATGTCTCTGACGTGTCTCTCATTCTGTCTTGCTTGCCCTGGTGGTGTCCGGTTGTCTCTTGTTTTTCGTCGCTGGTACTGGGTCCAGCTGGTTCCTGTTGGTCTTGTTGGTCTTGCTGGTCTTGCTGGTCTTGCTGGTCTTGCTAGTCTCGCTGGACTTTCTAGGGTTTTGATTTCTTTTCTTTTGAGCAGTTCTCGTCACTTGTTTAATAAAACTACTCCACTCCAGTCGGCTTTGTTCCCTTGATGCTTGCTCAGGTGTGAATCAATTTTGCAAGAGAGTGGACCAAGGCCCGGATGGGAAAGCAGAAGATGATTAGGGGGGCTCCAAAGGGGGGGGGAGGGGAGTAATAAGTGTGGGTATGCAGAGAGATATGGACCGAATGGGACAACCGTTGACGGCAGATGTGTCTCCAGACGGTGTATGTACGTATGTACATTCAGGAGGTATTAAGTGAGTGTGGGTGGTGCAGGTTTCGCAGATGTGCAGGATGTTTAAGTGTACGAGCGGGGTGTGCCAACAACGCTGCCAGCGTCGGCAGTACGGGTGGTGCAAGTGGGCAGCTGTTGAAGGAAGAAATGGGCCATGCACAAGATCCAGAAATGGCGGGCAGCAGCAGGTTGAGGTTGTTGCGCAGAGTGCAGCACGGAAGAGCGTACAAAGGGTCGATGAGTGCTCTACTCCGTATCTTGTGTAGAGTGGTATGTCTGAGAGGAGGCGAACAGGAGTGGTGAGTCCATATTGAGAGAGGCGAGTGTCACATAGCTGAGGATAGGAGTTGCGACGCAGGATGGCCACGGGGGGTGTGAAGTGTGAAAAGCACAGGGTGAGCCGGCTAGGAGGGGGTGGGCGGACAGAGCCAGAAGCCAAAAGGTGTGGGTGGATGGGAGTGGGTGGAAGGGTGTGGATGGGTGGGTGCCTGCACGTAAGGGAGTGTTGGTCTATCTGCCCAAGGCCGTTCAAGCCAAGTGCAGTTTGTCTATGAATAAACCGTGTGCAAGCATGTCGTATGAAGATATATTAAAGAATTGTGTATGCATGCATGTTGAAATGTTGAAAAGCCGTGGTGGCGCACAGGTGTGTTTGAATTCTCTTGTACTTGTTGTCTGTTGTTTTCTCGCTGTTGACGCCCGTCATTTTCTAGGCCTCATAGCACCACCATGCTCGATCAGTGGCCTCGCCAATGCTGAGCAGCTCAAATCATCGGCACCAAGTAGCTGCGTACGCGCATGTACTCGTAGGCGAGAGAGGGGAAAGGAGAAAGGAGGGGGGGCAGTTTCGCAGGCATCCGCAGTGGCCAACTCAGCCAGCCTCTGGCAGGAATGAAGCAAAAGAAAGCAGATGAAAAATGCATCGCAGCATCTCCACTCATCCACCATGTTGTCGTATGGATGTACGGAGTACGAGTATGTACATAGTTGTACTCTTACTCTGCTTCTCTCCACACCGTGCTCAACAGCCGCAACGCCGCATCGCCGCAACTTGGAAAACCAGACGAAAAGCACACCAACGGAGAGACCAACGCAACCCCCAAGCGCACCAAGGCACATCAAGGCATAACACCGCGCAGCAAAATTGAAGACACGTTGAGCGGCGGAGTAAAAGGGCTTTTAGTGGCAGTGTCGGTATGTATGTATACTCAGTAGTTGCATGTGGCCTGCATGGGCAAATAAAACCAAACGAGGGAGCGCACGGTGCAGTGGGACACTACCAGGCACAACGGGTTGGCGGCGGGCTAGGAGTAGTATGAAGCTGTAGCTAGGCACTTCTCCGTGCCTGTGCTTGGAGCAAAGTATGGAACAAAGATCGAGCCAGTCCAGAATCAGACTGGGAGCCAGGCTTATCGGTCTGAGCCAACGAGCGTCGTCACTAACCCTCCTCGCCCCAACACCCCTGCAGCCCTCATTTTGCGTGCTTCCAAAGTCGCAAACCACATAAGCGTTTGATAGGTCGACATGCAGGAAGCTGCTTGGTAGCTATACATACTTCGTGGTCGTTGCTTGTATGTACTCTGTACGGAGTACGCGGACGCGCACTGGGCTGCAGTGTGTAGGAGCCGTAGAAGGCGTGTACGAGTACGAGTACATTGTACTCGTACTCGTACTTTGAGGATGGTTGATTCTGGGAGGGGTGTGCGTAACAGAAGGCATCACAGGTGATGATTGGCCGAAGAGGGGCTGAGGGTGGTGTACGGAGTAGTGTACGAGTGGTCGTAGTGGATAGGTTGGTGTTGGTGGGCCATTCTAGGGTGTAGCCCCTGCAAGAATAGTCGTATGTAACTAGTTACAATGGCTGGCGACAGCGGAGGTCGATCGAAGAGGGCAGGGTGACGATGTTCTTTCTGGTGGTCTGTGAGTTCTTATTGCTCTCTGTTATTTTTTTTTAGATCGACGAGTGGGCAGTCAGCCAAACAGGGCCTTGATTTAGTGCTGATCGCCGACCAGGATGCTTCTGTTGTACGGGGCACCCGTGTGCGCGAGCGCGTGTGTTGAGTGAGTCGTATCAGAGTCGTAGTCGTAGTCGTACTCCGTAGTCATAGTCGTATTGGAGCCGAGTGTAGAAAGAAGAAGGTGGAGGGCAGACGAGTGTCACCCGCGAGCCTGGCCTGAAGATGGACGTGGAATAGCGGCAAATGGCAGGGCGGCATTTGACGCTTAGACGTCAGGCGACGAAACAGCAAAGAGAGCAGTTCCGGCGGCATTCTTGCGATCACTCGAACTTGATCAGAACTGTACCTGTACTCGTAGCTAAGTTCGGCGCAGCCCGGGGACGGCGTGATTGTTGGCAGCGTGGGGCACTTCTTTATCTATGTGTGTATGTATTTGCGGCATCGGGTACATACGCGTGTGTATTCGTACCATACATTTCTGTATGTATGCACTCCGTACATGCGTACCCGTGTGTACATAACTTCTGTATGCGCTCCGTACAATGCGTATCTGTGTGTACGACTACTGACGCATTCCGCGTCAACTGTGCTCTCGCCAGGGAGACCGTTCTGCGTGCCTGCAGTAGGGTTCGGCGAGCGAGCACTCCGTGTGCCGGACGGTAATCAAACGAGAGAGGGAAAAAAAACACAGAGATGAAAATAGACACCGTAAAGGGTAAGGAGCCGTCTCGCTCAAGGCTCGTAATGATGGCAATAGCTCTGTAGATCAGCCCGACTAGAGCGCCCCGAAGGCAGCTCCACTCGGCTCCAGCACTCCTTTTTGTGGTATGCATGGATGTGCGAGTACGAGTATGTACTCCGTAGTCGTACTCTGTAGTCATTTGTTGTTTCGATGTGCAGCTACTCCGTACCCGTCATCGTTGTACGGTAGTTGGTCGTTGTGCCGCTACTCTGATGCCATACTCCACCTGCGAACGGGACAGAGGTACGTACTAAGAGCCTTTGAGGGCAGATAAGACGGGGGTGACAAACCGAGAGCAAAGACCAGAAACCACAAAGGCTAAAGTATACATATCGCTAAGCAAATATCATAACGCGGCGGGCGCGAGAAAAATCGCCGTCCATTGGGGGCTGGACTCGGGAATGAGGGTGGAGGCAGTGGTGGATAACGTGCTTTCTTTTGCGTGTTGTGTTTGAGTGCAAGGCGTTCTTGATTCCTTTCTTTTGCTGACGTCGTCGGAGCCAGTGGACAGTCCTATTAGGCCTAGGAGTACGGCGTATTAGGCTTATGTATTAGGCCTATTAGCGTTTTCGACCGGCTGGCCTCAGCAAAGGGCCGCCAAGTAGCCGATGAGGCGCTGCAAGGGGTGGTGCAGGTGAAATGAGGGCGCGAGAAGGGGAAGCTGGAGTGGAGCGGCCAGCTGCACAGCTGGAAACGGGAAACGACTGGTTAGATGAGCCTGTGGTTGAAGGTTTGCCTCACTGTTGTTTGCTGGGGTTGCGGGACAAAAAAAGAGACAGTGGGCAGAACGACAGGCACCAGACACTTCGTATGTGCGTATCTCACTCGGTCTGCCTGTATGTATGTATGTATGTATGTACGAGTATGTACTCCGTAGATGGATGGCGAGCAGAAACCGGAGAGGCGAGACAGAGAGGGGCGAGAGGCAAATGGCGAAGAGCGAAAAGAGATTGAGCGAGAACGAGAGGCCGGAAAAGAGACCAAGACTGTCGCAGAATAAGAGACACGGTAGAGACACTCAGAGACAACAACCAAAAGAGGCAGCAACTGAGACCGCGCTCTTGCCCGTGTACATACAAGCATGGAGTCACTTGCTCCTTACCGTGCGGGTAATGCATCTTACGCAGGTACGGGCGGCCAGATACAGGGCAGGTGCGAGACAACTGGGGCAGGCGCAAGACTTGGGATAGGAAAGGAACGCGTCGCTGCCTCGCACCTTCCTTGTTCTTGTCTTCACACGCGCAGTCACAGTTCGCAGTTCGCAGTTCGCAGTAGCAGCTCTAGCACTCGGAAGGGGCCGCGCATCGGCAAACCACACAGGCACCTCTCCCCTCTGTTATGGAGAAGCAGCCTGTAAGCCTGCTACGGCTAAGACGGTTCGGGGCCACGGGCTGCTAGGGCTGCGAAAAGGAGCGCTAAAAGGCACGCCAAACAGCAATGGCTGCGTAGTGGTCCGACGCCCAGACGCCACAAGGGAGACAAACGAGCGTCAGATGGCCAGCAACGTAAGATGCGTCTCCGCAAATGCACTGGTGCGCATGTTCACTAATGCTAGATTCATATGGGCGTACGACTGCGTGCAAGCAAGGCGCAACACCCGATGCAGCCGGCTCAGCAGCAAAAAGAAAGACGAATGGAAGGGTGCGTGCCGAGCTGGGTGGTCACGTCCAACGTAAGTACGAGTATATGCATACGAAGAGCGAGTCCTCATTAACGGGTCAGATACCTGTACACGGAGGACTCCGTGCAGTGGCAACTAAGCGGTTAAGGACTCGCATATCATATGTACAGATCAACGCGGATGGGCCGTGCCTCGCAGGCAGTCGAGGACTCGAGCAGCGGAGACTTTCTGGAGGCCGTGCAGTTAAGATGTATCTTACAACTGCGTATTGCTCGTAATAGGAGTACATGTGTACATGCGGAGTATGACGACGAGTAGTTGTACGTACATATGTACACTACTCGCAACAGGGGAATAAAGCGACTTGCTTGCTTTTGGCGGCCTTCCTCCTCTATTATGTGGGGAGGTGGACAAAATGCTGGCGCCGCTGCACGCAAGGGACAGGAGGACGAAAGAGTACGGAGTACTCGAGCGCGACGGGGTATGTCCCAGATACGGGTTGCATTGAGCTTGTACATACAGGGGCCAGCAACCAGAAAATACGGATATTCTATCTATGTATATGTGCGCTGCGGTGGTCATTTCAGGGAAGGGAATTGTTTTGATTGTCGCGATGTCGCAAAGCGGGAGAAAGACATTCATCACAAACCCCCAAAATAACAGGAAATGAGATCCCGGATTGCCCATCTGCCCATGAGAGACCGCTGCTTTACCCCGTACATGCAACCAAATCATTTGCCAGCACGGCTTTCCACACGCATGGGATGTCTGGGTATCGTAGCCGTCTCAGAGGTTCCCTCGCCATACGCTACACCCGCCCATTCATCAGAGCCATGTACCATACACGAATGCGTGCTAGTAGTACAGCTTCACGGCTGTAAGGCTACACCGTGCCATGCGAGGTCGAAACGACTCGACGACTCGACGACTCGACGGCCATTCCGAGCTGCTGGCCCTCTATAGATTTTCCTCATCAATACTAATCTGCCAGCCCTCTGCCTGCTTTATTCAGGGTTCTTGGGATGCCCCCAAACGAGGAGTTGGTCATGTATCTACAGAGTATGCATCCAATGCAGCTCGTCATCCCTAACGTGATATTCGATATGCACCCAACATAGAGTCAAGCTGCAGTCGACCAACCATCAGCTAGACTGTACCCTTACTCTCTGCTCGCCCCCCGGACAAGGCGAAAGAGGCGAGCAAAGCATTGGCCACGGCATCCACCGTCTCTCACTGCATCGATGTGCTGCACCCACCGCATCCACTGCGTGCCCACTCTCCCTACTCCTACTGCACCTACTGCGCCTACTGCATACATCCGCGTATTCACGCGGAGGCCGGGATGCACCTTCTAAATTAAGTTATTTCATCTGTTCCTATAGCTTATTTCGGTCGGCACATCTTCGTACAAATACGCAGGCACTCATCAGAACCAGGCAGGGGGTCGAGCATAGTGTAGAGGCCAGCGGGCGGGCAAACAAGGACCAGGCAGAGCCGGGGGCGTCAGGCCCATCTAAGTGGCCCGGAAGTCAACCGCAGCAGCAAGGGTGTGCACAAAATTCAAATGCAAGAGGCCAGGAAAAATAAAGTCCAAGTCAGCAGCGCCTGTTCTCGATACAACGCCGAGTACGCGGCCGTGGAGTCTCCGTATGTAGTCTCCTATACTGGGCCCCATTCCGCTTCCTGAGGCACCACTGAGAGTGAGCACGTATGATCAGTCTACTCACCAGTCTAACGCATGCACTGTATCTATCGCTGTAGCCCAGCAGTGCGTGCTCCCTACCATAATTGTGTTCCGTCCTGCATTGATCTACCGTACGTCCGTCCATAGCAAGATACGCCCGTACTCTGGTGGCTGCACAGAGTCACCCAGCTGCGATGTAGAGGCTCGGCTACCATCCCGCCAGCACCACGCTCTTTTGGAAGCACAGATCCTGGCACTGCTTCTTGGACTTCTTTGCATTCCATCACCGTGGATAGTTTTGCAAGTTACCGGGCAGCGACCGCAAATAACCGTATCATCTCTTCGGTTCCCTACAGCGCAAGGCTGTGGTTTCAGCTCAAGGTGTGACAGGACATTGGATGGAAATATTATAGAGAAATCGAAGCAGTGAATCGACGAATGTACAGGAAACTGTCCCTCTGAGTAGTCCGCGCATGCAGCACATAGTGCTAAAACTCGACCGACATTGATCCCACATCTCTTCGGCCGCAACTGGGACACGATACTAGTATACTAGCATACTACGAAGCGAGAGGCACATTTTCTCGCCAGTTCTGGTTTGATATGAGGGTTTATACAGAGATGGCGTACAAAGAGCATGGGAAATGGCGGAGGATGACCGTGCAGCTGAATCGTGGTGCCACGGCATTGGTTGTGCAGTGCGCCTCCGCCCATTTCTCGGGTGCTGCGACCACGGACAGGACAGACGCGTGGGAAGAATTTCGACAGGGACAAGAGCCGCTCAATAATACAAGTCACGTCACATTTGTTCCCGGATAACCAATACCGGGTACAGCACAACAGCAAAATCAGTACGAGCATCCGTGTTGAGCGTAAAGTATCAGTTGGAATGGGGAAGAACAAAAACGAAGGACAGTAGCAGCAGACAGGAGGCAAAGAAAAGCAAAACAACCACAATATGACGCAAGGAATAGATTCCTTCCCTCCAGAAGCGTTGTCGTGGAACAGTAAGGGCCCTCCCTATCACTGTAACAGTGGAATTCCATGCCGTGTCATTCTTGTGTCCCTACGAGAGCTTTCTGTGTTGTTCAACCACAGGTCAGCCAGGATCTCGCAGCCACGCTTGCTGCAGGAAGATAGGAGACGCAGCACTGCGATATCCCTGTCCTTGCTGCTGCCCATGCTGTCCTCATTCCTCGGTCGCCATCCTTCTCCGCTAAGCGAAACAGCAACGGCACACAAAGGGGCAGCTCCGAATAGCGACAGAAAGAGTACACTTGTTAGTATGCGACTACGGGATGCTGGGACTAACGGCCGAGAGGCGCCAGGCGAGGCCAAAATGTCATGTAAATACGAAGCAGTGGGACTGGAAGGAACAGTCGTGGTAAGAGGACCGGTCCAAACGCAGTCTTCCTCCCATTCAGACCACACTCTTCATTTCGTACTCGTATAGGCTCAGTGCATGTTCGAGCTGTGTCCACCAGTCAGAAGGGCTTGTCACTGAAGCCTGGTCGGTGCCAGAGCCTGCAAGCACCCGAGAACAGACAGGTTAGACGCAGTGACTTTTTCTTTTTCTAGCCGGCTTTTCTATAGGGCCCATGTGTCCAAATCCACGCGCTGGACATGCATAACGGTTGTGCAGAATGTGTTAGAATTGCCATTCACAGGAACCTGCGGTTAGAACCGAGCATGAGACAAAAGCGGGAGAAGAGCATTTCTTGCAAAAGGCAATAGTATTCCTTTCACTCTCTGCTAATGGGTCTACGTGTTACACGACCTCCATATAATCTATGGCAGAGGAAAAACTCGCTTGCTTCTTAGGCACGCATATCAATGTGGGTCCCGGATTCGGTGTGAGAAATCAGTCGACTACCATGGCCAAGCAAGCCAATGATATGCTGTACGACAGCACTTACCACACGCCTCCCCGTCTGCCCCCTTCGTTTCTGTCCGTAAACCAGGGACGTCAGGGATGGGGGATCTCCCTCTTCAATGCATCTGTAAGCTGCCTTATACCAGGAACGGCAACGAGAAACGAGGCAATGGCTACACAGCGTAGCCACCAGGTTCGAGATCATGCAGTCTTCCATGGGCTTTGAGGCAGATCTGGCGCTGGGCTTGCACTCCAACAGCCATTTTTTGTCCTCCTCTCAGTCTCCATGGTCTCGTGATCTTTTGCAATTCGTGATTTCTGTACCTGGGAATCCGCTTGTAACTAGTTGCTGCGCCGATATGGGCTTTCTCGTTGAGATAGACACTCGAGACGTAGCGACAGTCAAACTGCCTAGGCAGCCACAGCCAGAGAATACTACTTCCATGTGTAATCACACGCCGCAAGCCAGGGCTCCAGTGGCAGCCATGCCTCCTCCTACCTCCGGATTTCCCCGTTTCCCAGCCCCTTTCCCATCCCGCCTTTCGCTTAGCCCAACCTATTACGGCAGCTTTTTCCCAGGGGAGTATGGAAATGCCGAGATATTGGAAGCCCCCTTCGTACGTTTGCTGCATAGATGTGGCCTAGGAGGAGCCTGCTTATGGTCATTTACGGCTCATGTATCCACGCCCTGGTAGATGACATGGAGCACGCATGCTACTCCATATAGATTGGCCCTCACCCGGTCTTTTCTCTTGTGAGCATGAGCCTAGTTAGCTCTAGGGCAGTATCGCTGCCGAATTGGGTGAGGGAATGACCAACGTCAGCCTGTCCTTACGACTATTCCGACCCCCCTCCTCAGTAATGGGGGGTTCGACTGCCCAGTAGCAGGCACAATTGGGCAGCCGAGATGCCTATACACTATGGAGCATGCAGATCGATCAGCTCGTTTCGGTGCAGTGTGGGCTAGCTCATAAAATAGCTCGCCATCTTCGCGAAATATAATCTACGATCGCAAAGCGGGCAGCCAACAAGTAAAGCCAGCACAGCCACAGAAGAAGAAGAAAGAACAGGAGTGCCTCTGTAGAGGACACCGAAGCCACAGTTAATGGTGCTGCGTTGCTGGTTGTTCGGCCGAAAAGCAACGTAGCACAGGCCCAGAGCACAATATCCGTGGCCACTCATAGGACACAACGTACATGCCGTCCCACGCTACCCAGCAGTGTCCGGCGGCCCATGGAAGCGAGAAGCGAAAGAAGAGGAGTAGGCAGAGGCTAGATGGCGGTGAGCAGCGGGCGTGGGGCACTGAATGCTGCAACCATCCGCCTACGTACAGCATCGGCAAGCCAACCCTCTTTTTCTTCGTCTCTCGATCATGCAGCAAAGCGCTCATTTTTCATATTCGGCAAGGGCCGGGGCGTTGATATGTAGCGAGTAAATATGCTGTTGGTGAAGGTGAAAGAAGGACTGAGTTCTTTTCTGTACGAGTACTGTAGCTATGAGTGGTATATGGGCGCATCCGAGGCGATTGCAGGTGATCAGGGGGGAGGGCGTGTGAACACAGAGCCTTACGTCCGTAATTACTGGCAAGCGAGAGCATGAAATCAAAGGATCAAGAGGGGGGGTAAGACGAAAAGGGGGTGTAAAGCCATCCCACTGGAGGGACAACGGACAAGGAAGGGCACACAAGCAACACGAAGTGGTCGGTGTGACGCCTTCAGCCTCACTTTGCCTGCAATGGTATCTTTGAGAATGCAGGAGGTAACACAGACGAGCAGAGCAGATGGCGTCAGGCATCGGCAAGCTCAAACAAAGCACAATAGAACGGTGCTGGATACGGAATCAAGTTGCCAAACAGAATCACACACACGCACACACACTATCACATCACACATCCCATCACACCGTGCCACATCTCATCACATGCCATCACAGACCTCATAGCCTACCACAGAGTGGATCGGGATAACGGCTTTCCACATGGAAGCCAGACGGAACAAGACAGAGCAGAATCCAGGCAGGATTTCACAACGAACCAAAGTCGGGTCCAGAGCCAGAAAATCCCAGCCACGGCCGTGCACGGGGTTGAAGACGCAAGGGATTGGGAGCGTTAGAAGGCCCGAAAGCTCCAAGACCTCTCCGCCGGTCTGCTTCGGGTGGTGGGTTGTCGCCCGGAGAGGAGCTGTTTTCCGCCATCCCGCTCCCAAGATCTAAAGCAGCGAGAAATGCAGCTTGTTTACCGCCCTTTTTCTCTCACCGCGTCTCCCTCACCGACTAGTTTGTGTAGCATTCGTCCCTTACCGCCATGTAAGACCCTCTAGTTAGGGCCAAATCCGACCTTGGTCCAAGTTCTCAAGACGTCACAGAGGGTTGCCTAGACTCGTCCATTGCATCCCAGCGGGTGTATGTTGATATCTTGCATAGGGTCCGCCCCCATTTTCCAGCCGGTCCCTCCTCAGCAAGCCCAACACAAACCAGGCCAGCAGACGAGCAACGGGCTAGCAGGCCAACACAGCACTCAACCTATATTACACCGCCAACACGTGTCAGTCAACCATTTGCGTGTTCAGCAGGTTCCATAGGCCTGTTGACCCTATATGGTAGTCGATCTGTGGGCTTGAGACGGGGTGGAATTTCTGATCTGCCTGTGGGCTCGCTGCTGTTGCTTTTTTTTATTAGTTTCTCCTGTCGTGATCTCCCAGAGTCGGATTTTGCCGCCGAGCCCCATCGCCTTCGATGTCTGTCCGTGTCGATCTCTCCAGCAGCAAGCTCATCCAGCCACCGTGTCGTCACACATCATCCATCCTACAATCCTACGTGCTCGCAGCAGTACACTAGACATGTATACATACGTTCCGTTCTGTGCAAGCGGTGTACTCGTAGGGTTTGGTTTGGCCCGCTCTCTGGGTTGGTGGAGGTCATCCATTAATGCTAACCTTACGGGTGAGGGAGAGACAGATGGGCCTTCTCCGGACCATGAACGCCGCCTATCCCAATAACCACGTATAGTGTCCCACAGGCCAGCAGGTGTTCTGTATTTTTGTTGGGCAGATATGTACTGTGTGAGATGGGAGGAGTTCTATGGCGGATCCCGGGTGAGACTGTCTCTGGCTGGGTGGCAGATGAAATGAACAACTGGAAACCCAAAAACCGTGCTGAAAGGCCTACAAACTACCGATATAGAAATGGCAAAACTAAAAAAGACTGAGAAAAGAAACGAAAAGAGGATGAGAAATAGGGGGTGGGGCGGTGTCTGGGTCTATACTCGTAGACAAGACTCGCCTTCAGAGAGAAAACCCCCGACAGTCAAAAAAAAATGGCTGGGCAGAGAGAGCCTTGCTGGTTCATTCGCCGAAATCGTGTTCGCCCCCTTCCCGTTTTTGCCGCCCGCTGTGTATCTAGCAGGTGCGGAACTCAGCTTGGCATGATTATGTGCGGCGTCCAGCATCCTCCGTCCTGCATCCTGCATCCTGCATCCTACCTAGAGTACATCCTACATCTGCCTCCTTTTGGACTCTAAGACACGACGCTGCGCTGTTTTCCTAATCTGGACTCCGCTTTTCCCCTTTGGCTCGCCTTCTGGATACAATATAAGCACGATAGGCACTAGGTCTATCCGCTTTTGGGCGAGTTTGTCGTGTACGTGCTCGTTCGGCCTGCAAGTCTTCGGACCTCCCGGCCACTCCTTTGCCCTTCTTCTTTTTTTTCGTTTTTTTTTTCTTTTTTTGCCTCCGGCCTCCTTGCTTCAGGTCGGATCATGGATGTGGTTTCGCAACAGTAGCGTCTTTTTTTTGCTCGCCTATTTTCCACGTCCATGCCCATTGCCGGATCGCCCCTTGGCTGGATGGGTTGTCCGTTCGCCTCCTCATCCTCTGTGCGTTCTGATTCTCGCCTCCGCACCGCCATTGTCGCCCACCGCATTCTTTCGTAACTACGCTACCATACGAGTAGTTGTAGCTCAGAGCTGATCGTTGGGCTTTGCTCCTCCCCTTCATTTCCCGATCGAGAAAAGTGTGCAGCATGCTGTTTCGTCCTGACTATCGTAGCCCAGTCCTCCTTTTTCCCCTCCCAGGTGCATAGTAACGTTCTCTCGAAGGAGTTGTGCACGTAACTACAGCACTCTACCCTCGCATCCATCCGGATTCGGCAAGACCGGATGCACGAAGCACGAAAAGAGCGTCCTGGTGCTCCCAGCAACTGCGTGCGAAGAGCGTTTTGATCGTCCCCCGATGAGGAGACAAAGCTTGTTTTGGTAGCATGTGATGGCTATAAACTAGTTACAGGGACGCACTCTGTGGTGTGCAAAGGGTGAATATGGTTGTGGAGAGGGCAGCGACTGGGTGTATTCTTGCGTACAGACCTCCTATTACATATTACACGGCGATGGCGTGTGCCGCACACCACATGAGCACAACTTGCTGGGAGGCGAGGGCCTTGGAAGCAAGAGTCGCTGTGGTTCTTGCAGTCCTTGTAGTGCTTGTAGTCTTTGTAGCTCTCGTCGTGGCCTTGGTGGTCCTGTGCGTTCCAATCTCTACTGCCTTTTGCTGAAAGCTGTCTCGCCAGATATTACCACCCAAACAGAGTCATATCTTGCGCTCTGTAGCATGAGAACACTCATTTTAAACCCTCGACCAGGTTTTCCAGCGTCGACCACCCAGCCGAGCCCTCCCAGCGCTCCTTTCCCTTACCCATGACGCTGCGAAGCGCACTCCGCGCCTTCATTTTCCATCGCGTTCCAACCGTGGCCACGTCTGGGCCGTAGTTCTCGAGCACCGAAACCAACTCGTCTGTCCGCTCGACAACAACCTCCCAAGCATCTGCATTCTCTAACCAGTTGCGCTTGTCCGCATCGTCACCGCCCCGACTTAGCGTTGAACCTAGAGATCCACCAGCCGCACCACTCATCGCTGCACGCCAGGCCTTTTCAGCGGCGTCGATAGCCCCAGCTAGGTCGCCGCGCCAGATTCTCTCCCGCGTGACGACCTCCCAAAGATCGCTACGGACCGTAATCAGCGGTACAATGCTACTCTCAATCAAGTCGCATACAGCCTTTTCCGACGACCCTCGCGGTAATTGGGCACCATCCGCTGGCTTTGGTTTCGGGAGCACAATTTCGTTCATCAGCAGACGGATGATAGTGCTATCGACAGCGTCCTCGCTGTTGCGGATTGTGATGATATTGCGGAGGGCCAAGATGATGTCCTCCACGACTGGCGGCCTGGCCCGCGAGGCCAGCGTCACCACGTTGTCCCAGATACGCCAGTTGTCGTGTGCGATGGACGCTCCTCTTTTGTAGGCAGCCAGGGCTTGCGACAGGAGCTTCGAGGGATCCGTTTCGGTCACTCTTTCTCCTGGCGTATCCTCGGCACCACCGCCCTCATCCTGCTCATCGTTCGCTTTCCCTCCTGCAGTCTCCGTGTCTTCGTCTTCATCATCCTTGTTCTTTGCCTTGCCCCGTGCTTCTTTCATCACATCCGTATAGCGGCTATACAGTGCACTTCCCAGATTACTCCATGTTCGCGCATCCTCTCCTCCCGTAACGTCACCCGCGCTCGAAATAGCACGCCCGAAAGCGTGAGCAGCTTCGGCAAAGTCGCCCAGCCGAAGGCTAATATCTCCAAGCCGGCTCCAAAACTCTGTGTTGAGGTGATTGGCAGACACGGCTTTCCGGTAGGCGTCTCGGGCCTTCTGCCACTCGTGCTGCTGCAGGTAGTTCTCGCCCAGAGACCTTTGGGCACGCGAGTACCGATGGTTCGACACTTCCCAGGCCCGCTCGTAGTGCTTTGGCTCGGATTCAATGTCGCCAAGAATGCAAAGAAGACGGGGCGCGTTGGCAGGCAATGGGTCACGCTCGGGACCAGTAAAATCGGTTGCGCGAAGCGAAAGAACGTCGACTTCCTTTCCTTCACGTTCAGCCACGTCTGATTCTGCCTCCGCGTCGACCGGTTGGAACAGCTGCCACCGTAGCAGGGCTTTGGCCTTTTCTTCTCCACCCGCACCGCGGCCTCCCTCGTCGTCCATATTCGCACTGCTTGCCAGACAGACCGCCACTTCAGCCCATAGCCGTAGTCTCTTGAAAATTTCCAGAGCCGAAACCAGGGAACCTACTCCAGCCCAGGCGAAAGCTAGCTCGGATTCGAGATGCCAGCGTGGCGGCGTCGACAACGCATTTACATACCGTAGTCTTATCTGCGGAGGAGCCTGCTCTGTTGGCTTCGGTGCGGGAAAGAAGGAAGTCGGCCTGTTGGCAGAGTCTTCGTTGTTGTCGTCGCTAATATGAATAGTAGGCACAGCAGATGCTACCTCGTCGCCGTCTGTGACTGTAGATTCTTCAGATTGAGCGCCAGCTGCCGGCTCACTCGTGTCGACAACGACCTGGTCCACAACAGCCTGCATCTGCAGCACACCTCTCTCTACCGTACGGCTTCTGTGCAATTCGATGCGTGACCGCACTATCAAGGCTTGAGAGTAGACTTGCCAGTTCGTAGGCTTGTCTGAAAGAACACGAGTAGCGTAGGGAAGGATCTCTTCGAGAGTCAACGAGTCTGCAGGGGAGAAAGAGTCTTTCAGGGTCGCGGTCGCCAGAAGAATTATCTGGTCGAGAGAGGACAGCTGCGGTTGGTTGTCGGGGGACATGTCCTCCAAGGACGAGGAGCAAACGGCGGCTGTCGCTGTCGGTGCAGCGCCATTTTCGGTGTCTGTTGAGAATTCAATGTTGTCGAGAAGCGTGTCATTGTTCAACGGAACATCCTGGGGAGCAACTGCAGCCTCCGCTGTTGTGCCTTTGGGTCCCGCTTCCTTTGTGTCTGAAGAGACTAGCATGTTTCTTGCGAGGACGACAAGCTGGCTGATATTCTTTTCCTGGAATTTCGTTCTCTTTCCCAGCGCTCCAGAAAGAAGAAACTCAAAACCATCGAGTTTTGCCGCCGCATCGACTGCCTCTTGTGCTTTGACATCCTGGCCCAGCATGGCATAGACGTTTGCTTTCTCCAAAAGAAACTGGACCTTCGACTGCGTCCCCCAGGAATCTCCAGCGGCAACCGCAGAGCCCGGAAATATTTGCGACTCGGCAGTTGATAGAGACGTCTCGATGAGCTGTTGGAGGCTTGGCAGTTCATTCCACTGCATCATCTTATTGAAGACGGAGCCTGGGCCCGGATTTGGCGCAGTCAAGAGTTTGTAGTGCCACGTATGCGTTCGTAGTCTCAGCCATTCAAGACTGTGCTCAGCGGCGTCTCTTGCTTCATCGTCTTCGTTCTTCTCCGTGCTCAGGGCGCTACTATCGACAAGGTGGTACACGAAAACCCACCTAGCCAGGCAAAAGAGCTCTATCTGCGGCGTGTATGGGTAAACAGAGATGCCGTCGACGTCCAGAGTCGTCAAACAGCTTCGTCGAAGAGAATGCTTGGCTCCCGCCACTTTGTCTGCCAGAGTCTGCTCTGCGCGGTGAAATAACTGGGAAACTTGCTGCGATGACTCCAATACCGGCCCGGTGACATTCACCTGGAGAAAAGCTGCCATAGCAGCCAGGCCAACAACTTTGGTGGCCGACGTCCCATTTTGACATGATGTTGTCTCCGAATTGCCATTCAAAACAGTTTCGACAAACGCAACCACGGTCGCCTCAGCGTCCTTGTGGGTGAGGGCTTGCACGTATTTTCCGTCTGCAAGAAGAGCCTCCATAGTGACAACTGTTTGTCGGGGCAAGAGAATCAAATGTCAGAGCTTGCAACCTCTCGTGCGTCTGAGCCGCCTAACGTTATGCGTTGGTAGTGCGTTCCATGGTGGGATGTGAAACTTTTTTGACGATTAGTAAAGATAAGAGCGATAGCAGTTCAGGCGGGGCATTCGCCATTGCCTAACACTGTGCTTGCAATAACTGACGCAGCTACCGACTGCAACCGCCACTAGAACCCATTTTAGTGCAGCCGTTTCAAACTACGAGTACTGTTAGGATGAACTGTTTAGCGGTTACATGGAACAGGTACGGATTGTCAGAATAATTCTACCACATGAAGCCTGCTTAGCCACCAGCAAACACTGATTCAGTATGCACTCAAGAAAAGATAATGAGAGCTCCTAGGTGTCCCATCAATAACATCCATCTCCTATGTAAGGGCAGGAAGAAAGCCAATAAAAATAAAATATAACGCGAGCTGAACAGGGTTACTGCACGCTTATTTCTTGCCCTTCTTGCGGCTAGGGACAACCTTGAAGCCGGCAGGCATGGCCTCTTCCTTCTGGTGGCTCGAGCCGCCCTTCTTGGCCACCTCGTTCCATCCACCAGATCCCTTGTTGTCGCTGGACGGCGACGGGGCCGCCTGCTTTTCAATGACGCCCTTCTCTGCGAGCTTCTTGCGGCGAATGAACTCCTCGGCAAAGTGGCGGCCATCCATGGTGGTTGAGCTGGCGTACACGGCCTCTGAGATGATGGTCAGGTCTGCTGGCAGCTGCTGGAGAGTTTCTGCAAAAACGCTGACTGTAGATTCGGTTAGCGTTGACTGTAGAAGAAAGGAATAACGAGAACTGAGAACTGGAGGTCCGAAACAAGGCTCAAAACGTACCATCAATGCCACCCGTAATACCGCGCTCGAGCTCGCGGCGAACCCACTTGTTGAACTCCTCCATGGCAAGCCCTCCGTCAGGTCTACCGGCGCTAATGCCTGACTTAGAGACGGACCGGCCAGCGATGGGCACGCTGCCAGTGGCCTTGACGGGCACTGGGACCGAGGTGCTCACAGAGCGGCCGCTGGGGGGGCTGGCGACATTCTTAACCTTGCCGCCTGCTCCCACTGTAGCCCAGCCAGCGCTACTGCCCAGGGCAGGAGCAGGCGAGGGGGCAGGAGCAGCAATCGGCACACCCGTAGACTGGCCTTTGCTGGCGAGATCGGCATAGCGCTTCCCGAGGCCATGGCCCGAAGCCGACGAAGCCTGGCCAGACACGTCCCTATTCTTCTGCTTGCGTGCCTCCTCCTCGCGCTGAATATCGGCAAGCGTCTTCTTCTTTTCTGTTCCGCTTGCGGGCGAGCCTCCAAGGACGGTGGCCGATGTCGTGGGCTTGCTAACAGTGGGTTTCGCCCACGGGCTCGTGGTTGCGCCAGTCGACGGGGATCCGTTAGCCCAGGTCGACGATGTAGGCAGGCCGGGGGCGACAGCAGCGAGGCTCTTCTCGCGCTCTCGCAGGAGCGCGGCCTCCTGCTCGGCGGCAGCCTTACGTGCAGCCACGGCGACTTCTTCGGCCTTTGCGGCTTTCTTGGCTTCAGCTTCCTGGATTTCCTTCAGGCTAGGCCCCTTGTGGCTCTCGGGTCCAAGCTCGCGCGCCCAGGGCGCGAGCGGCGGAGGCTGGGCAGCAGCGCTAGCAGCGACGCTCTCGGGGGTCTCAGACTGCGACCGAAGCGAGGCATACTGGTCAGGCAGTGTCGAGCGCGTCCGCTGTGCCGTGGGTGCTGCAAGGGGAGGTGCCCCCGGGCCTTGCGGAGGAGGGAAGGGCACCGGCAGGTCAGTCTTAACCTCCGGAGCCGATGCAACCTGGGCCGCAGCTGCAGGAACACGGTGCGTGGCGGCAGCAGCAGCAGCCTGCGTCTTCTGAACCTGCTCCGTCAGAGACAAGGCAGCCTTGGACTGCAAGGAGGCCACTTCGTCGATGGTCGTGCCAGCAGCCTTTTGGTGCAGCTCTGCAGCCACACCATCCACTATCTTGGCAGCTGCAGCCACAGCGGCCGAAGCCGGCGGAAACGCCTCCGGTCCCCGCAGTTCCGCTGCGATGGTGAAACTTGCTGTCGCATCTGTAGGTGCACCAGTGGCACCAGCAGCCGCCGCCGCCGCCGCCGCCGCCGAAGCAGCAGCAGTCTCGGCCTCATATTGTTCCCGAAGCTGCTGGAACTCCTTGAGGCGCTCGCTAAAGCCTTGCGGGTCCTTCTGCAGCTGCTCGATCGCCGGCAAGTGGCTGCGGGCAGCCGTCGAATCAGCCTGCAGCGCCTGCAGTGAAGACACTGAACCCGGAGCCGGAAACGCGCCACCGGGCAATCTGGTCGAGCCTGTCTGCAAAAGCATCTGCCGCTCCTGGATGTTGAACTCATCGCGGAGAAATTCGGCACTGGCATTGACAGAAGACGAACCGGTCGGCGCAGGCAGGGCTCCATGCTCAAAGTAGCCGGGGGCAGCCGTAATGCCAGCAGGCAGAGGCGGCTGGCCGGCTCCGAGTGGAGCGGCCATGCTACCGAAGCTAGGTTGGCTCTGCAAGCTATGAGCACTCGAGTGGTGGTGCAAAGCGGTGCCTGGAACACCAACAGGGGGCGCACGGCCACTGGGGAAGGGGTGGTGCTGCGTCGCTGCCATCATCTCGCGCTGGCGGGCCAGCATGTACTGCTCCTCCTGCTTCCGACGCTCCAGGTTGTTTTGCTCTTCTGCTGTCAAGGTCCGGCCGTAGCTCGGGAAAGCACCAACTAGGGGTGGGATGACGGTACCGCGGTCTCCATGTGCAAAGGTGCCGCTGAGAGAGGGCTGGCCGTGGGCGATGCCCATTTGAGGCACAAGGAACGGCTCACGGGAATTTCCTATTCTCCTGATGAGCTGACCGAGAGGCTCAAACTCCGAGTCTTCGACCTTCTTCACCCGCAGATCCGGCGTAAAAAAATTGGCTTTGTACCAGTCATTCATCTCCAGGCCGGTAAAGGGGCCCTGGGTTTGCCCCTGTGGATCCAAATACACCCATCGCATCCTGTCTGGCATCACCATGGTGCGGGGGAGATTGGGCGGCGTATCCGTGGAGCGAGCAGAGGTGTCGAACGGTGGTGGCTGAGGCATGGGAGACGGGGCCGAGGACAGCCCACCCGGCTGACCCGGCTGTCCATCCAGCAGCTCGTCGAACAAGCCGCCGCGGCCATTACGGCTACCGATGGCCTCAGGTAGTGGCTGCGGATGCGCTTCGCGACCAATGGCACCAAGGGGGTTGACCTGACGCAGATCCGGAATCGAGTCACCGAGGCCGCTGCTATCCTGTTCATGGCTGCTCTGGAGTTGAGACTGCATGCTTTGCGGAAACAGGGCGCCGAGCTTGCTCGTGCCTCGAAGCGATCCCGTGGAGCCGATCGGGCCACCAGTCGAAGGAGGACCGAACATGCCAGGGACGCCGCCAAAGCCGCCAGGCGACTGCAAATCACCGGTCACGGGGCTAAACAGCGAAGAGCCAAAGGCACTGCTGAAAACAGTGCGTTCGCGGTCCGGCGTGCTGGTCGTCAAACTCGCGCCCCAGCCTCCAATGCCACCAAGACCAGGAAAGCCCTTGGCACCCACGCTAGAGGTCTGGCTGCGATCACTGCCGTCAAAGGCGTTGGCACCATAAGCGCGTGACAGCGATCCAAAGTTGGCGGCATGGTCAGACCCCGTCGAGCCGACGCCAGCCAGGCCACCACCACCCGGGGCGCCCATACTGAGGGTCTGGTCGTCGTCGGCTCGGTCGGCCAGCGGGCTGCGGAAGGGGTTTGTCTCGGGGCTTCCGGTGTTGTCGGCACCCTCAAAAGCGGCACGACTACCCAGATTCAGGCCGGAAAGTCCAAAATCGCTGCCGGTGCTCTTGACCGGCGTGTCAAAGGACTGCTGGGTCGAATGGGCCGGGCCAGGACCGGCGTGCATGTGCTGCTGCCCAGGCACTGCCCCAGCCCCTCCAAAGCCGCCCGAATCCTCAGAAAAAGGATCCGTGTCGGTCCGCGGCCGCGGTCGCCAAGAATCCTTAGATACTGCGCTGCCGCCGCCAACGCCGGCCTTCGCACCCAGTCCGGCCAGTTCCGGCGTTTCTTGCTTGGGGAGCAGGTGTGCCAGGCGGCTTTCGCCGCGCGTGCTGCTGAAACGCTTTTCGCCCATGCTGGAAGGCAGGGCAAAGTTTCCGAACGCACCTAAGGCAGAATTAGAGGCTGGTATAGGCGCCGGCGCCGCAGCTATGACAGAAGCCGCCGCACCAGCAGCCGGGGTACTCGACCACAGAGATGACGAACCTCCCAAGCCCGTGCCGATAGCTCCAGACGTATTAGCCCGCCCGACGGCATTCGGATTAGCCGGTCTCGCCGCGGTCAGATTCGGCTCTTCCTCCGGCTCCTCGAACTGCTGCGGCTCTTTTGCATCGGTGCTCTTTCGGCCGAACCAAGACTGCTCGTCGCGCGGTGTTCGGGCAGTAACGGGCGACGCCAAGCTAGCACCGCCGCCCGGGAAGGGATTGGCATCGGACGTCTCCCTTCGTCGAGTGGCGGGACGAGTCGCAGACAGAGGCGAAGACAAGTTGTAGCCGGCAACATGGGAAACAGAAGCCTTACGCCCATTCACGGCTGCCCCGCCCGGGCCATTTTCCTTCGGTATCTGTGGCTTCAGGGTCGAGTTGACATCGGCAAAGAGCTGTGACGCGCGTTAGACAACCAACACGGGCATAATCCAGAAAACCGTAGACGACAAAATAGGCAGGCCACGTACCTCTCTCTCCTCCGCTGTCAGGTCTCTCAAGCCAACCGGCTGCACTCCCCCGTTCATGTCCCAGCACACCGTCGGATCTTGCGGGACGGTGCCTTCTGAGCTCTTACCCCATGTCCTACCCGGTCCGTTTTGCTGCAGAGGATTCCATCCGTTAACAAAGAGACTGGCCACATCATGGGAAGCTAGTTGTGAGCTTGTGAAAATGCTGAGCAGTTGGCTACGCGAGTATCGCTGGGAGGGGTCGACGGGCGGCAGGTCCTTTGGCGCCTCAAATGACTCGGAAACGGGTGGGAGAGCTGCTGCCAGAGATGGTTCATTGGGCGCCTGGGCTGCAGATTGGCTAGAAGCGGCGGCTGGGCGGCGGAAGGTCATGGTGCCGTTAGTGGAACGGCCGTCTCGTCGAGCCCTATATCAGAAACGAACGCATGGTTAGCCGAGTTGTGCTAAAAGAAGTAAGGCAGGGGAAGATTGTTTGTGCCTCCTAATAGACGCGTCGGGCTATTTGAAATCGGTGGGAACAATGAGGGGTGCAGCCAGAAGAGACTAGCCGCCATGTAGTCAACAAGGGCCAATGAGGGGGACATACCAATCGCCATTACCATCACCAGGACGCGAGCTGCGAGACTGGCCAGCGGCAGCCGACGCGAAGCTGGCAGGGACATTATTGGAAGACATGTTGGTGGTTCTGAAGAAACGCGGGGGGCGAATCAAAAAGTCGAAGGAGGTGAGGAGGCGCGAGGGAAAACGAAGAAAAAGAAGAAGAACAAGTACACTGCTGCTTCTCGGCTCTGTATTCTTTGCGATCTGCGAAGTGTTGCGTAACAGTTGTCTCGTTTCTTGGTCGGTGTGCCGGCGCGTGCGTGTTGTTTTGGAGAAAGAGACAACCCAACACACGGCCAAGGGAGTCAAGGTCAAAATCGGGCTCGTGGCACCAAAAAGCACAAGCCAAAAAAAGCTGTCTTGTGGGCGAAGGGATGCTGCGAAAAAAACCGTGACAGAAGAAGGGCGAAAACGGCTGCTAGGTAGTGATGACTATCGAGGCTTGTATCGGAAGGCGTAGCTGTAGAGATGTGTAGTGTTTGGACGGTGTAGAAATTCGAACGATGCTGGTTGGTCAGAAAAAACGAAGTATCGATGAAGCTTTGTGCTTGAATTTTCTGCTTTTCCTGGTCCCTAATTTTTGAATGGCTAGTTATGACCACACCACATCTTTTGTTAGCGTGGAGCTTCCCCATCCACAAACTGCTTTCACTGGTGTGGCAACGGTACCTGGCACATGACCCTGCACGTGAAAGATAATATGTGACTGTGACCGTGTCATTATCATATTTGCACTGTGTAAACAGCACTGTATAGCCTAAGGCAACCTTCGTGAGCTGAATGTGAAGTTCAATGTCATAGGCAATGGCCTATGTACAGAAACATTTTACTGTATTATGTTCCTTGTTAGTTGCTTTCAATTATCTAGTCAAATACTGCTTGCCAGCCTGTGCGCGAATCTAGACCTCTATCCCAGGAGTCAATATAGCAGGGCAAGGCTGAAGTGAGTTCGCGCTCGTACTGACCAAACAGACTCTGCGCTCTTCTACCTTAGTTTTGTCATAAATTTAACATTTTCATCTAGATTGGCACAAAAGTGAGATTTTTTTCACCTTTCATTCACTACATTTCTCTGGCTAGGCAATGAAAACTTCGACTGTGCACCCATAAGCTTCGGCACCATAAACAACCTTTCTACGATTTCAGCTCTTTGAGTTCCTAACAAACTCTTTGGCTTTCAACTCTATCCTTCCCATGCGCTCTTCTTATAGGGATTTGAAACCGTAAAACACATACACTCTCGATTTTTTTCTCATTCTCTTCGATCCCATCAATCCCATACGCCATCAAAACAAGCATGGCATCGTCTCCCGTTGCAGAAACCAAGACGGCTCCAAAGGGGTCGCCTGTTGATACCAAATCCAAGCCTATACTTTCCCTCCGTGAGCAGGAAGTTCTGATGTCCGCCTGGATCTGCATGAAGGGACCGGATCCTCAGGTAAGCCTCACCAAGAAACCCCTCAACTACCTATGAAGGACGGTCTCTTATTAAACGGTACTTTCGTCCTTCAGGTTGACATGGAAAAGCTCTGTCATGTTCTCAAGCTCAAAAATGAAAAGACAGCTAGCACCACACTCTACTTGGTGAAGAAGAAAATCAAGGTCTTTCGCGAGTCACTCGGGCTTGAAAATGGTGTATTGCCGGCCCCAGTGGAGAAGAAGTCGCCGCAGCAGCGGAAGCGTACTGCTGAAAATACGTTTCCTGAAAAAAAGACGAAGCGGGCCAAGGCCAAGAAAGAGCTTGAAGAAGACACACCAGATATCAAGGGGGAAATTGCCATTTAGCATCCCAATCCTACAATGAATTTGGCAGTATATTGGCACGGGAATGATAAAGAAGCTCGCCATCGGCGTCGAAAGCTAGAGATGACAGTCTATGGAAGGCAATGCAGAGATTTCCAAGCACGATGGAGCAAATCAAATGGCACCACTACATTCTATATCTAGTCACATACTCTTTTTTTTTGTCTCATATGTGTACAGCCATACTCAGCTGAACGTGCAGCAACGGGAAGTGGAGGATTGGACGACATTGTTTCATATTGGTCTCTACCAAGCAATAGCTGGTCCCATCCAAGTACAGTGGTCTAATGTCGAAGTGCGGTGAGTTTTTAATAACAGACAATAAATGCAAGCCCGAGGTTTGCTACTAGTTATCATAGTGTGAACGATTCGTGATTGTTGCCGTTGTAGGCTGCATGTAGCCTTGTGTAACCTAGACTCGTCGTTCGACGTTTCTTAGTGTCGGCAAATACCGTTGTAGATTTAGACATATGCCAGCCAACCAGAATTCACCGACCAACTAATAACGAATTAGATAGCCTATGATTCGATTAATTTGGTCGTCTGTCAGCCGTCCGTACACATCCATAATCAGCACTAGAATTTTGTTCAATTGCAGGAATTTCTTCCCGCTTCTAAAAGTACAGAGGGAGCTGCAAATTGTGTTGAGAAACTCGATCTTGAGTGTTCGCACCCATCGCCACCACCAGGCTGCCTTATATCCATTTAAATCAATCATGGCTGTATTCACTGCCGGATCCTATCAGTGCTGAGATCATGCTTTTAGGGTAAAAAGCCATCACTACAGGTCACATCGCGAGCGGCGAGGGTTCTACCGCCCCTGTTTTCTTGCCTTGTTATGTCTTTGTTTTAATGCATTCCTACAACGTACATCGGAGTTATAGCCGCTTGCCTCCGGTGTTATGTGAGGCACTGAGGAATGTAAAGTTTTGCGCATTGTTGGCTTTCTATTGTTCCAGGTTACTTCGGAGTCAGACCGCCTGGATATACGCTGATTGCTCCCCTTATTCGACGGTCGTAGGATCGACGGTCGTGAGAGAGGCCAAACAGAACAGTTACTGCGACATGAATCTCGAGAGCTCTAGTATTTCGAGTCCAGAAAAGATTTGCAGCTGCTCAATTCAGCAAAAAATGGTTGTAGCCGTCGTCTCACCCGCTTTCCATACTATGCAGTAGTGGAATGGCATTCTTGTGCTTTTCAAGCCTGTTGTGTTGTATTTTTCTTTGACGCATCTTCAGGCTTTTCTTCGTGTTCTGTCACAGAACTGCTTGTCAATTCAAGGCGTCGATTACCATATTTTGAAGGGGAGAAATGAATGACTTGTGCTTGAGCTTAAGTTCATATCATATCAATAAACCCTACTCACCAGAAAACGCGGTGCCTCGTCAATAGGTGACAAACCAAATGTGTGATTAGTTCTTGTGCTCAGTGTTGCCACGGAATTTCTCTGGTCTAACTGTAGTAGTACGTATCCAAAATTCTTACAAGAGATACGTCTTCTTTCTTGTTAAAACATTTGTGAGCCTACTACTTCGAAGACGTCACCGACCCGACCCTTGTTGGCACATATGTCCAGTGTATGATCAATAACTTGCCAAGTACCGGGAAAAGGGTCCATTTTAATGCAAAGCCGCATATCCAGTAGTGGTGTGGCCGTGTGTGTAAAGTCCAAGAACGAAGCACCCGACACAGCCGGCTACGTGACGGACAGCCTATCGAGCACTATCAACGAGATGGGGCCCTACATCTTGCACAGTGCTCTTCACGTGGCAGAACAATCTGTGGACCGCAATATGAGTCCCACGGATTTTTTTACCGGTTAGCTACCGAGAAACCTAGCTGCTATCATGGCAACGGAGGCTTGGGGACAGAGTTTAAGCGAGTCTTGGAGCGATACCAGACTACAAACGATCACTCGAAAGCAAGTGGTACTTGCAGCCATAGAAACTGGGGCGTGATGGTGGTTCATCATCCCATGTTGGTCCAAAAGGCTCAGCTCGTTCTAGTTCTCCACCATACCTGTAGAATTTGCTATCTTTGGGCAAGTTCTAAGGTCCCTAAAATAGTAGCTAACTCTGCACACAAAGAAGGTTCGGAGGTTGCCGTGATATGGCACCAGAACACATCCATATCAAGCCGGGTGAGGAGGTGCATATGTATGAGAGCGATATACTTGTGGTCGATCATTAGACTACCTGGCATGTGCTTGCTCCATAACAGGGAAGACTTCGAAAGTAGCAAGCAACGACATCTATTATCTCATATGCCCACATATTCAGAGTGTTCTCAAAATCAAAGGTTGGTGCCGTGAAAGAACCGCCAAGTAGGACAGAGCACAAGGCAGGCAGGGTTGCAATATAGAGGATTTGGCGAAAACTGGGTACGGGTAGTATATTGAAGTATTGCAATCCTGTTCTACTGCACCCCTACGGCGCTGATTACCCTTTTGATACTTGATAGTTAATCGATATTCAGATATTCGACATTGGGTAGTTTTTAACCTCGGATAAGCTACTTGGATAGGAACTGCTTACGCAAGGGTGCAAGGGTGCATCGATTACGCACGGTGGATGGGTTGGGAGAAGTTCGCCCACCCACTTGGCAAACAGTCGACGACGCAGTGTATTTAGGGGTGCTCCCAGCTGGCCCCGGGGCCTGTTGAAGTACATAGGCGACGGCGGGAGTGGAGACGCCGTTGTTTCGGCGTCAAAACCTAGCACGGCCAACTCGGCTAACACGCCAGCAGGGCCGCCCGGCAGTAGTCTGGGTGGGAGGCAATTGGGCCGGACAAAGAAAAGAATATTTACAAGTGGCGTACCCAGTGGCCCAGTGGCCCAATGGCTCTTTGGCTCGGCGGTTTGGAGGCCACCCCTCGGCGGCGACGTTGACGGCGGACGGGCGGCGAGGACAGCGGAGCAGATACAACGTGGGCAACGTCATGATCGGCCGCTGGCAATAAAGTCAAAGAGAGCCGATGGAACCCCGGGTGGATATGCCGGTGGACCTGCCGGTGGGATGTACTGGAACGACGGCGACGAAGGAAGCAGATATGGGATTCTAAACGGGTTTATCACAGCGGCTCCGCACAACTTTCATAGACGCAATGGGACTCTGCAGAGTGAATGTCTGGAGTACGGACAATTTAGGATTGAAGAAGGTAGCCACGGAGGGTCACTGGATGATCTTGGGGATGGCCGTTGAAGGCCATGGTTCGGGGAGGGGAAGCAGGGGGTAAGACGGTGAAGGATCAAAATGAGGAGAGGATATGACGATGAGCGGAGGTTGGGGGATGCGAATGAGAGACGGAGTAAACAAAAGTAAGGTATACGAGTGGTTACGGAGGACGAAGAGTGAGACGCAGAATGCAGAGCCTTCTCCAAAGGTAGACGGTACGGTAAAGCAAAGAGATAAGGCAGATCAAGCAGACACGTGAAACCGGCGCATAGTCACAAGTACAGCAAGAGCGTTGCCACCTACGCAAATCCACACACACGTTTACGGCAGGCTGCAGACTATTCGACAGGGTGCGACAGGCTTGGCAGAGAAGCTTACTTGGTGGCAGGCTGGCTGAGAAAGGCAGCGGCCATAACTGCATACAGACAAGTCAGGAACTCCGGAGTACGTCGTATGTAACGACTTGCATACTTTGTACGAGTAATCGGACGGATGTACATGCTAGCATGTGTTTGGTGGCCGGTAAGGGTTTGCACGCGGGTCACCTCTAAGGGTCGGAGGAAGGGTCCAACAAAGTGTGAACAACTGGGTCTTCTGGTCGGCATTGCGTCACAGGCGGATGCTAATAGGATCGCGTCCGACATGTACCTTGGAAGTTAGAGGCGTCCCGGAAGCTTGTGCCTTGGTAGGGCTCCGCTGATGGTCATAAAGTGGGTGAAGGCGGACAGACGAGCAAAGGCGAGCAAAGACGAGCCAAAAAGACGTGCACAGAGTTTTTTTTTCAATTTGGGTCTTATTTGGGTCTTTTTGGGTCAATATGGGCCGATTTAGTCACTATGTGATCACTATTTGGTCGCTATTTTTTGGCGCCATGCAGGCTATCTCCGCTGCCTTTTTTCGGGCGCTCGTCGGCGTGTACGGTTAGGCGGCGCGTGTTGATCCAAGGGCCCCATAATAGTTACTGCGAGCATTTGCGAGCTACCACGAACCAGTGCGAGCCATCAACGAGTGATAGCCACGCGTGTGTTGGTGACGATATACACGCTTTGTATTGGGCTGTTGGCTGGTATGATGTACTACTTGCAAAATACGGATGCTCGTTGCCAAGTGCACAGTGTGCAGCCATGGCTCCTTCCACAAGGGCTCTTGTCTATATATAATGGCGATCCGTCATCTTCGACGTCTTGAGCCGAGGCCATCTGCCATGACAACTTTCACGTACATGCACCACCCTCTGTGCTGCAGCCATTCCTTTCTTTGTTGCTGATATTGATGGGCCTTGTGTCTGTTTCTTCCTCTCACATCGACTAGTCCGCTGCTGGTACCGCTGGCTCATCGATCTTTGCTATTTGCGAGTTCTTTCTGAGTCATTTCACGTGCTTTTCATTTTTTGTGAATCACCATGGCTCCTCCGAAGTTCATGGGCCTCACCGGCAAGCCGCTGTCGTTGATGGTCTCGACTGTCTGCACGACAGGCTTCTTGCTGTTTGGTTATGACCAGGGTGTAAGCAACTCCTACGGCCCGTGCAGTTTTGCCCTAGCTCGACTGACAGAAGAACAATATAGGTCATGAGCGGTCTCATCACAGCCCCGGCGTTCGCCGAAATGTTCCCGGCCACGGCAGACAACCCGACCATCCAGGGCACTGTCACGGCTATTTACGAAATTGGCTGCCTCATCGGCGCCATGGGCATTCTGTGGGTCGGTGACATGGTCGGCCGGCGGAGAGCCATTGTGACCGGTGGCGCCATCATGGTGGTCGGCGTCATTGTCCAGATTACCGCGCAGATTAACAAGAGTGCCCTGGCCCAGTTTATTGTTGGCCGTGTGATCATGGGCATTGGCAACGGTATCAACACCTCGACGATTCCTACCTACCAAGGTGTGTGGATTTCAATCCCGTGTTTTAGTGTTTTTACTTCGGATTTTGATTTCCCCTTTCTCTCGCCCCTCTCCCCCCCCCCCCCCCCC
>LLKO01000006.1:682155-694832 GCA_001513895.1 Graphilbum fragrans | reverse complement strand
CCCCCCCCCCACATCCTTCCCATCGCTAACCGTTCCAGCTGAATGTAGTAAAACCACCAACCGCGGCCTACTCATCTGCATCGAGGGCGGCACCATCGCCTTTGGCACTCTGATTGCCTACTGGGTCGACTACGGTGCTTCGTACGGTCCCCGTGACCTCGTCTGGCGTCTGCCCATTGCTCTGCAGATTCTCTTCGCGCTGTTCATGGCCCTGCCGATGCTCTACTTGCCCGAGTCGCCGCGTTGGCTGCTCACCCACGATCGCCAGGATGAGGCCGACCGCGTCATTGCCGCTCTGCGCGGTCTGGAGCTGGACAGCCACGAGACGGTGATGGAGCGCGACGTGATTGTCGACTCGATTCTAGCTTCGGGCTACGTGGAGCAGAAGCACACGCCGTTCAAGGCGCTGCTGACCGGCGGCAAGACGCAGCACTTCCGCCGCATGCTTCTCGGTGCTGGCTCGCAGCTGATGCAGCAGATTGGCGGCTGCAACGCCGTCATCTACTACTTCCCCATTCTCTTTCAGGACAGCATCGGCGAGACCCACAGCCGCAGCATGCTTTTGGGCGGCGTCAACATGATTGTCTACGCCATCTTTGCCACCGTCAGCTGGTTCATCATTGAGCGCGCCGGCCGCCGCAAGCTGCTGCTTTGGGGCACTGCTGGCCAGATGCTGAGCATGGTCCTGACCTTTAGCTGCTTGATTCCAGGCACCAAGACTGCTGCCAGGGGTGCGGCTGTTGGCCTCTTCACCTATATTGCCAGCTTCGGTGCTACCTGGCTGCCGCTGCCGTGGCTGGTCCCGGCCGAGATCTCGCCGGTCAAGACCCGTGGCAAGGCCAATGCCGTCAGCACCTGTGTCAACTGGCTCTTCAACTTCCTCATCGTCATGGTCACCCCCATCATGATCGACAAGATTAGCTGGGGCACCTACCTCTTCTTTGCCGTGGTCAACGCCTCCTTCCTGCCCATCATCTACTTCTTCTACCCTGAAACTGCTCGCCGTTCTCTCGAGGAGATCGACATCATCTTTGCCAAGGGTTATGTCGAGAAAATCTCGTACGTCGAGGCCGCCCGCCGCCTGCCGCTGCTCACTCAGGAGGAGATTGAGCAGGAGGCCCTCAAGTACGGCCTCATCGCCGAGACCTCCAATACCATGGAGAAGCGCCGCACGGCCGAGGCCAACCCCAACGCTGGCGACCGGCCGCAGAGCTCCAAGAACGGCAAGGAAGTGACCCAGAACACGGTTGAGACCGTTGTTTAAGCCACCCTCCCTTGTATATATTAGGGGGAGTGGGTGGGGGGGTGAAGAAGAGTGACACGCGCGTACACAAAATACCAGGTCAGACAGCCTCGGGAAACCGAAAAGGCTGCCCAGCGCAGGACGCTATCCTAGAGAGAAGATCCACAACGGCCAGTTGGTCGACGCATCGAGCTTGTGGCTTGCTGGGCAGGTGAATCTCGTATTCGCTGTGCGTTCTACGTTGTCTCTTTCCTTTCCTCACACTCTCCCCCATCGTCTCCATCTCCTTTGCAATTCGATGAGTACATAGTCCAACACATTCGCGCGTCCACATGCCCGCTCGCTACGCCTCATCTGGCATCAGACTGTGCTGTGTGTTGTAGCTTGTGGTTGGTCTGCAGTATCCGCAGCCTGTCTCAAACAGAGGTAGGCAGTGGAGAAATAAACAGACTCCAGTCAGGCGAATCAACCACTGGCGCCTCATAGGCGAGGCCCACCTGCACTCCAGCGGAGCGACGACCAACGGGCAACAAGACTCAAAAAAAGGAACGATCGCGTTCCGCAGGGCTCGTGACCAGGCAAGGGACTGTCCATCGAGCGGGGACACAATCACAGAACTGAGGGGTCTAGGGAGATGGAGCGAGAAACAGGAACACAACGGGAAATGAAAAAACTACAAGAAGTAGCGAGGCAAAGAGGGTAAGAAGGGAAAAGGCACCTATAAATACCGAGGCTGGCTGTCCTCGGCGTGCAGGGTTTTTTCATGTTACAGGCCTAGATATCCATCGTTCGTTTGCTTTTGCATTTTCTGCCTCGGACGCTTATACCAAATAGAGAGGAAGAACGACTCCCTTAGTTGGCTGTTCACGGTTTTTTGTTTCTTTGGTGTTTTGTTTGCATTCAATTTGGCCTCACACTCTTTTTATTTGGACCTTATAAGCCAACTCGTCTTTCCCTCACCAAGATGCAGTTTCGTATCCTTCCCCTCGTGGTGTTCGCCGGCCAGCTGTGGACTGGAACGGTCGAAGCTTCCAGTACCATCTGCCAGCCTGGCTCGGCTGTGTTCTGCCAAGGCACAACCGGCAACGCTTCAGCGAACTCGGGCTATGTCTGTGGCGATTGGCGACTCGGCCCTGTCAACCTCCCGTCGCATCCGCCGACCGATTCGCTTGTGGAGGTCTACAGCCGTTTTGGTGGCCTTTGCCCTGGACAGTTTCTAGCTACATACTACGATGCGGCAACCAGTAGCTGGCGGTACCCCCCGCTGGACGGATTCCAGCTGGACACATCCGGGCAGCCTATTTCCGGCGAGATGACGCTGCAGGTTGGTCTACTCGTCGACCGGTTTGGGTCTGAGTACGGGAAGTTTGCCAGCCCTGCCTCAGCACCGTACATGCAGCGGGCTCTGCCGCCAAGCAATCTCAACACGCCGAGTGACAGCGTGAAGTGAGTGCAGCCTTGGGATGCCAAGATACTTAAACACGACGCTAACTACACGCCCTAACAGAATCCCGTATAACTACCATGTGTACCGGGTGATCCAGTCTTTCGAGGTGAACGCCGGCCCGATTGCTCCGTGGTTTAGCCAGCCCGGACAAGGCGTGCAATACATGCTGAACAACACCATCATGGAGCTGATCACGGAAGGTTACCTAGAGCGGGTGAATATCACTCTGTCTTGAGCGAGTAGCTAGTGAGGGGAAGAAGAGAAAATACACATATATGTGTAGCACTACTAGAGATAAAAACAAATGCATAACCACGTAAAGTTTCAACCAATTTTAAACACCGTATATCTATCATGCACGATATAGCTACAGAAAGATATGTAGAAAGACAAATTGAGCGACCAAAGCGGATAACCAAGAAACAACAACAAGCCAGTCCCTGTGTGTACACAAGGAGGACAACGCCGACCAATGCCATTCTGATGCAAGACCGTGCGGACATATACATATGTCCCAAGGTAAGAAAAGTGCCCAAATAATCAAAAAAATATTCCAAACATGTACATGGCAAACTGGGCCTACACCTGGTGGCGCACGCCGAGGTGACTGCCTGTCTCTACTTCCGTCATCTTGAGAGCCTCCTGTACGTCGTCGACGAAGTGCGAGTCACCGCCGATGAGGTCGACAATGCCAGCCAGCTCCATGAGCTGCCAGACTTCGTGGGTCTTGGCAGGCCCACGGCTGAAAAAGACGCGGACGCCGCGCTCGTGGTAATCGGAGATGATTTCTTCGAGGACCTGGGTGCCGGAACCGTCCATGCTGGTGACGCCATGGATGTCAAAGATGATGTTGCGGTTGAGCTCCTCGCGACGCAGACGAGGCAAGGCGGGGTGGGCCTGGTTGGTGCCGTAGAGCTCGAGGCGGCGCAGACGGGTCTTGAGCTCGCCAGTGTTGGCAAAGGTCAAGGGCTCGGGGATCTTGACGATGAGGCAGCCTTCGATGAACTCGAGCCGCTCGGGGTGATCCTCGGCGTTCTCAAAGCGGTTGGTGCCGGGGATGCGGCCGAGAATTTGGATGCGAGGGCGAGTGGCGTGGCGGATGACCTGGAGGAGCGAGAGGCCGATGCCGATGGCTATGCCGAGATTCAGAGAGAAGAAAATGGTGGAGAGGACGATAATAAGCATGAGACCAATCTCAGGCCAGGCGTGGATGCGGAGGAAGAACGAAATGTCATGGGGAGCCTCTTCGATGAGGGACCAAGCAACGACGCTAATCATAGAGCAGAGGACAGGTTTCTGTGTAAAAGTTAGATGTTGAACGTTTCAGATGTCAAGACTTTTGTGCATGTAGACACACACGCGCGTGCGTACCGGAAGATAATAAAAGTAGGGCAACAGGAAGACAATCGACACGATAGTGATGGCACTTAGGAAGACAGAGCTCATAGGGGTGCGGCCGCCAGTAGACTTATTGACCTTGCTGCGGCCGTAGCCACCAAAGGCGGGCAGAGCCATGAAGCAGCCGCCAACAAAGTTAGCAACGCCGAGGGCAACTAGCTCACGATTAGGGCTGAGCTGAATAGCAGGGAAGATCTCCTGGCCACCAAGGCTCTTGGCCGCGACAGACGACTCGAAGAAGCCGAGGAGGGCAATAAGGAAGGAGGTGCTCATAGCGTCGCGAATATGGGTCATATGGGCGGTCTGGAAGGGCCAGCGGAAGGTGAAGAGGTGGCCAGAAGCAGCGTGGACGGAGCCGAGAATCTCAACGCCCTGTTTTTCCCACTCAAGAGCCCAGGTGAGCCAAGCAGAGAGAATGACGACAAAGAGGCGGTCGGGGATGTATGCGACAGAGGGATAGCGAGGCTGGAGACGACGCTTGACCTCGCGGAAGAGCATAATAGTGATGAAGCTAGTGGCCGCGATGGCGAGGGTAAGGTGGTGGGCCTTGTCGGCGTTGTGGGCAAGGAAACGCAGCTTGTCAACAGTGCTTCCGTGGTCGACGATGGGGTCTTCGGCAGCGAGTTTAGCAAGGCCCATTTCAGGGACGAGCTGGTCGACGAAGATGACGAAGCCGATGGCAGAAATGAAGCCACGGAGAAAAGGCCGAGAGAGAACGCTGTCGAGGAAGCCGAGACGGGCTATGCCAGCAAGAAGGACAGTTGCACCAGCCATGCCGGCAACAACGCCGCAGATGCGGGCATGGAGGAGATCGTCGTCTTCGTCGCCGCGGCCGAGGTCGACAGAAGAGCGAACGACGGTGCCCACGAGAAGGGAGCCGGCAGCTTCGGGGCCAACAACCATTTGGGTGCAGCTGCCAAGCATGGCATAGATGACGGGGGTGAAAGCGAAGGAGTACAGGCCGTTGATGGCAGGGACGTGAGCGAGGTTGCTGGCAAGGGAGAGGGCCATGGGGAGGTAGATGCCAGCGACGGTCATGGCGGCGATGAGGTCGCCTTTGAGGTAGGCGAGGCGATATTGGCCCAGCCAGGCGATGGAGGGGATATAATAAGCGAGGTACCTAAAGTGTTAGAGGGGTTTGGGGGAGGGGGGCGACGGCGGTGACAGCGACGAGATATGAGGGGGTAGAAGAGGAGGATAAGAGGAGAAAGGGTATATGAAAGGGAGAGGAAAGGTAGGAGAAAGAAAATAGAGGTGGTTGAGAAATCAAGAAGCAGGAGAAGGCACTCACATCAAACCCGTGTCAGTGACGCCGTGGCGTTCAGCCAAGACACTGGAGCTGCTCATCTTCTTACTGCGCACCTTTTGCGCCAGACTGCGCCGCCAACCGCTGCCGCTGCGGCTGCCGGTAATCGACGTGATCAAGCCGTCGAGAATGGGCATTGGCGTCGGCGTGCCGGCTCCGGCTCGGCCACCGAGGGGGTCAACACCGGTGTCGGAGCTTCCGGCACTGGCCATCGGGCTGCTCGGCCTTGGCGAAAAGGTGCCGTGACCACAAGGGCCGCCATGGGCACACTCGTGGTCATCCAGCCCGCTAGCGAGCAGAGCTGTAGTCTCGGAGGCTCCTCCGGCGCTGCCGCCCGAAGCGCTAGGGCCGGCCTGTGGAAGCCGGAAGTTGTCGTCGCTGGGGATGTAGTCATCGCCGAAGCGGACAGCAGGACGCGACCGCGGCGAGGGCTGCGGGCTGTTGGCGTCGGAATCGGCCGGCGCAGACGGCGGTGGATTGAGCGAGAAGCTCTGGCGAATGCCGTTGGAGCCGGACGACGAGTGGTGACCGGCCATGGTTGGAGAGATCGTGGTCGAGGTCGAGGAGGTCGAAGTTGTCGAGGGGGTAGGGGGTTGTTCGGGGAGGGAAGCGAGACGAGACGGGCACAGAGACGGCGTGTGCACGCGGGCTAAATCACGGGGCAACCATGCGGCAAACAGGTGAGCTGTAGGCGATGTTGCAAAAGTGAGGTTGGAGCGAGGGAGACGGAAGTCGGAAAACAGGAAGCGAAAAACTGAGAAACTGAGACCAGGAACCGAGGAGGGAAATCGCCAAACAGTCGAGACCAGGCCAAGAGCCACGAACTACGTAGAAGCCAAGATCAACCCCAGCAACTCGAGATGCAGAATCCAGCCTGAAGGCTGCGGCAATACGCTGGGGACAAATCAACAAAATACCAAGTCTGTGTGCGGCCGCGGAACCGTGCCGAATCAGCGATGCGTTCATCAGCATGTGGACCAGGCTCAATTTCGCGGCCAGTGCACTAGCAGCGGAGTACATCAGTTGCACTGCCCTTAGTTACAGCACACTAATGAACTACGCCGTTGGTGCGGCAAACAAGGCAAACAAGACAAACAAGGCCCCGATACCCGTGCGCTAGCAGCACCTCCATTTAATACGCCTGCCGCCATTGGCCAATCACATGACTAATACTATGACTCCCACAGAAAACCCATTCCCATTCTCCGCCCATTCCTCGTCCTATCTCTTGTTTACTCCCCGACAATGCGGATGCGGCCCTCGAGACGCGGCGCAATCGCCCTCGTCCAGGCGACCTGGCAGTCCTGCTGGTCCAGCGCGTCGCTACTGCCGGTGCCATTGCCGCTCCCATTGCCGCTGCCGCTGCCGCCGCCGCTGCCACCACTGTTGACACCAGCCAAACGGCACCATTTGCGGGCAACACGGCGCATAATCTGAAGCTGTCGCTCCGCATCTCGCATATCCGCTTCATTTGGCACCGGAGACGCTCCGTCCACCACGCGCTCGTCAAACAGCACGACCTGCGACCGCCGCCGTGCCAGTGCCGCCCAGCTGCCACTCATGCTTTCCGGGCTATCTGCCGAGCTACTCGCCGAGTCGGCTGCGACTGGCTCAACGTGGGGATGTTTTGCTGCTACATCTGATACGACACGGCCCCAGTGGTCTTCCATCGGAGCGCTCCAGTGTGTCCACTGGCCAAGCACCTTGAGGGCCATGAAGTACTGCCGCAACAGCATCGAAATCAGTATGCCGCTCTCTTCGTCGACGATCTCCTCGGCCGTGCCGCCTTCAGACTTGGCCAGCAGGCTCGCAAAACCATCTAGGCTGTTAGCGTTCGTGTCTGTAGCCTTGGATACGCGAGAAAGAGGGGCAAAACGGGAAAGAAAAACAGAGCAAAGGAAGGAGGGGAAGAGGCTTCTCACCCTTTCCACGGGCCATGTAGCCCCGGGTGCACAGAACAAACATCTTCTGCGAATCCAACGGCTCGCCCGCCAGCTCGACATGTGTGATGCGTGAGCCGGCGGGCTTCTTGGGATCGAACTCGTACGTGATGTTGGACACGTGGGGGAAGCGGCCTAGCATGCAACAGTCAGCATCTTCTTCCCCATTTGCGCTCGCTTTTCGAAATGCATGGCCACCTACCCTCCAGTGCCGGATACAGCGACACGCCATTCTCCAGAGCCTTCAGAATCGCGCTGCCGCTCACTCGCAGCACCACCACAGGGTCTTCGAATGGAAAACAGTCTGTGATGTCCTTGACGCGCACCGGACCAGGCGGGTACACCTGGTCGCCGCGGATTGTACCCGCTGCCATGATGGTACAGTCAGCCTGGTAGTGGTGCCGCATAATGTCGCACACAAAATTGCCCAGATTGCTCTCCCGCCGCCGCACCGTCGTGAACCGTGCATCCAGCGCCGCTGCTGTCCACCCAATCGACTTTTCCAGGCTCTGCTTGAGCTTGGCCGTCAGCTGGTCCACCAGTGCCTCTGTCGGCCCATCCGGCACTACGGCCGACACCATATCGCGCCGCCGGATAGCAAAGTCCCATTTCGGACGGCGGTCACCGTTTTCTCCTTCTCCTTCTCCCTCTCCCTCCCTCCTCTTCCATGCCTCGATGTAGCTAAGTTGCTTGAAGTCGCTGCCCGACCGGAGCACGTGTGTGCCGCGGACCAGACTGTGCGCGTAGTAGTGGTCATGGCCTCCCAGGATCAGATCCGCCGCCCCGTCTAGGTTCTCTGCCAGCTTCATGTCGTTGGGCTCGCGCGCGTGCGACAACACCACTACCATGTCGGCTCCGGCTTCCCGTAGCTCTGGGATCAGCCGCTTGGCCGTCTCCGTCGCTGACCGGTACTGCACACCCGCCGGCAGTGCGTTGACTGTCTCCAGCCACTCACGCTCGCCCAGGCCTACCAGCCCAATCCGCAGCCCATTCGACGCCGTGATCATATGCGTAGTCAGTGCCCCGCCAATCGGCACGTCATCGCCGGCCGCCGGGTCGAATATGTTGGCCACCAGCCACGGAAACGTGCACTTGGCTGCGAGGTATTTGAACTGCTCCACTCCAAAGTCAAGATCGTGGTTGCCGATACACGCACATGCCGTCCCAAAGCTGTTCAGGATCGGGACCATGTGACTGCCCTTGGTGACGGCGCTTTCAAGGCTCGGGTTGAACGCATCACCCGAGAAGAGTGTGATCAACTCCGGCTGGCCGTTGAAACGTTCGGACGACCGGTACTCGTTGATGACCGTCTGGAAACGCGCCGCACCGCCCACCGGCTCCGCCGACGATGGGTCAAGGTGGTACACGTCGTTGAAGTGCACCAGCCGCAGGTCCGGGGGTCCCGAGATGTCACGGTCGGGTGCGAATGTCACCGAATCCGGTCCTTCTACTGGCACACCCGTGCTCGCCTGTCCACCCTCGGCCATCCTTGTGCTCTGGCGTGCTGAAAACAGACCAGGATGCTCTCACAAAAAACGCGGCTCGAGAAAACCATCAATAATGCTGTTTACAGTTTGTGGAAGCTGGGGGATTGGGCAGGAACAAACCCCCACTACGTGAGGCTTGGTACAGCTACGGTCACGTGTAGCACGGTGTGGCTGTGTCAGGGCCACGCAGACCTTGTCGATATACGATGCTCAATCCTAAGCTAGGAAGCATTGATTTATGATTATCTGATTAAAGACGAGAGTGATCGATTATTCTGTTCGGACGCACACCGTTAAAAAGAGGGGAGTGATTTCAGACATAATTTATCTCAATTATCCTGATACAATGAACATATCGAGCATGATTGGCAAAATGCCATCATCGCCACTGCATGGCAGCATTTTGATCATGCACGTAATATACCTGCAGTGCAAGTTTTTTATATAGCTGCCCACTGCTCGAAGTTCTCAGCCCAAGACTTTCAAATCGGACAAATTGTTCATCGGCGCTGTGTCATTCTCAGTTGACAAGATAGACAGTGGCCCGAGTGGGTCCTAAACGGGCGTGTCCAGCCACTGAACAGTCGTGTATTAGTCGCCTAAAGACAGCGCCCAAAAGCAGTTGCGGGGTTGGAGCCATTACATAGAGTCTTGCACCACACACCCTGAACTTCATAGTAGCTGGCAGAGCACAGTTTACCATGGCATCCGAGGCACCCGTAATCCGCTTTGCTCAGCGCGAAGGCACGCAGCGGCCCCAATTTCCTAGTCTGGCAACGAGCTGTCTGGTGTCTTGCTAACACGATAATAGACGTCGGCACGATCCTTCAACTGATTCGCGAACTAGCCAACTACGAGCACGAGGCCGACAGCGTCGAGGCCACCGAAGAGAAGCTGCTCAGTACCATTGCGTTTGCGCCGTCAGCCACAGCAGCGTCTACGGAGCCGATCTCGGACAGCCGGCCTGCCCGATGCCTGATCCTGTTTGCTGCCGACGGCGCGCCAGCTGGCCTGGCTCTGTACTTTTATAACTACAGCACATGGCGTGCGCGGCCAGGCATCTATCTAGAAGATTTGTTCGTGCGGCCAGCGTACCGGAAAAAGGGCTACGGGCGTATGCTCCTGGTGGCCTTGGCCAAGGAAGTGGTGGCAATGGGCGGTGGGCGGCTGGAGTGGAGTGTGCTGAAGTGGAATGAACCCAGCATCCAGTTCTACAAGAGCTTGGGGGCTGAGCCGATGTCTGAGTGGATGGGCATGCGCGTGGACGGTGAGAATCTCACCAAATTGGCCAGTGTTGACCAGTAAAAAGGGGGAAAGAGGAGGGAGGCGGCAGCAGCACTGGGGTTATCTAGCAATACAGAGGTCACCCCATCTGTATTGGTTCATTTGCTTTTTGTCTTTTTGTGTGTGTTTTTTTGTCGTTATTTTCCCTCTGATTGGAAAGAGGTAGCCAGCTCTCTCTTGGATTGTTTCGCCGGTGGAGAGTCTCCCCCTTTTTGGCTACCACTAGTAGGAAGTCGCTTCCCCTTTGTGCCCACGCCCTCGAACAGTCTATGATACGCAGGAGGCGGCGTCACGGGCTGTAGCGTAGCGCCACCCCAAGTAATATTCCACCGTGGCCGCCCCGGCCCTGGAGCTCTTTCGATCATAGCGGACATCTTCCATATATCCGCGTATAGACGGCGCCAAAGACGAGGAGTAAAGCGGTGGATGCCCATAGCCGAGCCCTCGTAGGGCTCATCGGCGGTGGGTTGATGGACCAATCCGTGCAACGCGCGGCGACGACAAGAACGTGGCCGGTCGACAGAGCGGACAGGCCGTGTAGCATACGCCTCCCAATCCCAGGTGACTAGTGCTTCTGTAGCAGAAACCTCACGAGCCGGTGTCCGTCTCGGCGGCACAGCCCACTCTGCGTGCGGTGATTCCGTAGCCAAACGGCGCAGCAGGTCCCACTCGCCCTTGGGCAGTGGCGGCAGGATGCGGTTGGACAGGCGCTTCCACCAGGCCTTTTGTTTGGTGCGTGCAGTGCCTTCGGGGTAGGGCTGTCCCCAGATGTTCTCAGGGGGCACCGCCGAAGCGGGATCGAGCTTCTTTGCGCGGACCTGGGGTCGAGGTGAGTGGCGAAGACGGAGGCCGCTCTGGCTCTGGGCAAACACGAGCAGCTTGTCGGTGTCCCAGTGGTCGAGCCAGTCCGACGGCCGGATGGCTGCCTGGTCCTTGTGCCGTTCAGAGATGCTGTTGGCCGGCTTGTTCAATTCGGCCCGTTCAACCGGTTCTGTTGAGCTGTCGTCCAAAGCCGTTTTGCGGATGAGCTCCGTCATGAGCTCGCGGCGCCGCCAGCCGACGCGCCCAAACGTCAGCATGACTATGCGCCGCATGCGTTCCAGGTGGCCTAGGTTCGCAGCACGAATATATCGCAGATCATGTTGGGCCCGTTGGAGGCGAGCCTCAGGTGCCTTGTCGAATCGGTGACGCCGAAAGCGAAGGCGGATGCGAGGCTCAATTGTGGCACGGCATGCGGGGTGTAGGTACGAGGCTTCGCGTAGTAGATGGCGATAGAGGTGGGCCGGAGCTTGCGGCACAGGAAGGGGGAGGGGTGCGGCCATGGTGAAGTTCGGCACACGCCGGAGAGAGAGAGAGCTGTGCAGTTCGATTCAAGGCAGTTATGCGGAAAATTGACACGGCGTAGCTCGGAGTGCATACGGCATACTTGCATACAGTAGTTTGAACACCACGTATGTGCACAGTGTACATGTGTGCCCGCCCCAGGTACCAGTTTTCAGGGGCAGCACCCAGAGCGCGACGAGGTCACTGTAAAGCGACACAGTGCGGGGCGGCCGGCGCGACTTGGGGCGAAATAGCGAGCGCTGGTTGGCTGAGAGACCTGTGCCCCTTCGCTCTTTCCTCCCCGCTAATGAAAGCAGGCGCGTCGTGCGGCAGGCGGCCACGCACCAGCATGGCCACACGAAATCACGAAAGCGACACGTCGAGGGCGCCTCGACTTTAATTGACTTCTCCCCTCCCGTCAAGATCCATGTCTTGCGACATCGAAGCGCACTAGACACTGTTTGGCTATTGTCGCATCTGCCGTCGACTGGACTTGCTCTGCCAGTACCTGTGACGCGAATTTCTGCATCTGAGTCTTCTTCCGGCGAGGCCCGGCTTGCGAATTATTGAAGCGGTGGCACGGCTCTCTGCCCAGTCCTTCTCTCCTCTCCCCCCTTTCCCCATCATATGCCCCGATCCATCTCTCGTTCACTTGTCCTTCATTTCTTTCACCAGAAGATCTCTGAGATTGTTTGTGCCGCAGTGTCGTCGCATTGTTGGTAAAACCGCCTCTGCGTCGTTTTGGTCGGTTCTTGCCTCTTCCTCCCCTTTTCTTCCCCCTTCCTCTTGGTCTTCCTTCTGGCCCCCCCTCCCCCGTTCTCGGAATCGTGCACGACGTCCGGCTTCCCACGCTTCGCATCCTCATCTGTGTCCTTGCGCGACTCCCCGTCCGCTGCCCTACATGGCCTCCGCAACCTTAACCACCTCCTTGCATGCTCATCGCGCGTCCTTCTCGGCAAACACTCCTTCGGCTCCGGCTCTAACCCCATCTTCATCCGCTTCCACGCCTGTGCTTGCGCCGGTGCTGCCTTTACATTCACAACCACAGACGCAGGCTGAAATGCAGCAGCAGTTCAGCGCTACCACCTCGGTACCGCTGTCAGCATCGACCGTGAGCGCCTCTCCCACACCAGTCGGCTCTCTGGCACCACCACTGCCGCCCCATCAGCAACACCAGCAGCACCAGCAGCACCAGCAGCACCAGCAGCACCAGCAGCACCAGCAGCACCAGCAACACCAGCAACACCAG
>LLKO01000006.1:651873-682144 GCA_001513895.1 Graphilbum fragrans | reverse complement strand
CACCAGCAGCATCAGCAGCAGGCGTCAGCACCACCCGGCTCGTTCGACCACACAAACAGCTATCTGAGCGGCGCGGCGCAGATGCCGTCAGGTTCGCAAAAGTCGCAGCCGTCGTTACAGCAATCCTTTTCAATGACGCAGTCCTCCTCTCAACAGGGGCCAGGCGCCGGCGCAGCTCCGGGGTCATCATACCGGCCGTTTGGCGATGCGTCATCACAGGTGAAGCAGGAGCCGGAAGAGCCAATTATTTACTCGGTAAGTGTCGTCCATTGCGATTCTACTATTATGAGAATTGCAATCTAATTCTTGTATCCCGAAGGCTGTCTACTCCAACACACACGTGTACGAAATGGACGTCGGAGGCATCGCAGTGATGCGGCGACG
The DNA here is from genome assembly GCA_001513895.1 of Graphilbum fragrans. Taxonomy (NCBI): domain Eukaryota; kingdom Fungi; phylum Ascomycota; class Sordariomycetes; order Ophiostomatales; family Ophiostomataceae; genus Graphilbum; species Graphilbum fragrans. The sequence goes on along the minus strand of LLKO01000006.1, from coordinate 681,760 downwards.
ACACGACTCGTGGCTCAACGCCACGCAAATTCTCAAGGTAGCCGGCGTGGACAAGGGCAAGCGCACCAAGATCCTGGAAAAGGAGATCCAAACGGGCGAGCATGAGAAGATTCAGGGTGGATATGGCAAATACCAGGGGACGTGGATCCGATTTGAGCGTGGCGTGGAGGTGTGCCGGCAATATGGCGTGGAAGCGCTGCTGCGGCCGTTGTTGACGTACGACATGGGCCAAGACGGCGGAGTGGCTGGCCAGGGCAACTTGAACACGCCGACAAAAGAGCAGGCGATGGCAGCGCAGCGCAAGCGGCTGTACAACGCAAACAACAACGACAACCGGGCAAATGGCGCCTCGGGGACGTTTTTCAAGGGCATCTCGAGCACGGCATCGAACATGGTGGGCATTATCAGTAAGGCACGCTTCGACTCGCCAGGACCGCGAAACCGCACAGCGAGCGCCTCAGCGGACCGCAACGGCAGTTTGGGGCGTCCGCCGAGCTTTTCGCGCCAGCCGTCGATGCAGTCGCTGCCGGGCGACGACCTGCCAAACTCTCAGCAAAGCCTAGCGTCTGACTTCGGCCGCGACGGTGACGGTGTGGCCTCGTACTTGGGCAGCCAGTCCATGAACGGCGACGCTGCCGCCTCAGAACCGCCGCGAAAACGGGCTCGGGTGGCAGGAGGTAGCGCCTCAATAGACGGCCATGGAAACAGCAACGGAACTGGAAACGGAAGCGGCAACAGCTTCGGGCTGTCCTCCTCTCTCCCGTCTGGCAATGTGGCCGCTTCGGGGGCTACGACAGGAGTGTCTGCGGCAGCAGCGGCAGCAGCAGCAGCAGCTACGGCCGAGGTCTACGCCCAGAACTTCCCCGGATCTCCCACAGAGCCCAATGAGTCATTCGTATACGGCCAGGCTGGGATCGAGATGCTATCGCCTGTCATTGACGGGGCCCTGGCTCCGCTGCCGCCGCTACCCCTCCAGATGTCGGCCGACGCCGAGCACAAGCGTAACTCGCTGATGTCGCTTTTCATGGACTCCGGCGCCAGCGACCTCGCACGCTACGATATTCTGCGGCGCCTAACGCCTATCGAGCTCGACATGCCTATCGATGCGCAGAACCACACCGCTCTTCACTGGGCTGCCACGCTCTCACGCATGCCACTTTTGCGGGCACTGATTGCTAGCGGTGCCAATCCCTTCCGCGTCAACGCCATCGGCGAAACGGCCCTGATGCGTGCATGTCTTGTCACCAATGCCCACGAGCACAACTCCATGCCCGACCTGCTCGACGTGCTCGGCCGCACCATTGAGGTGCGCGATGCCAAGGGCCGCACAGTCCTGCACCACATTGCCGTCACCAGCTCTGTCAAGGGCCGCAGCGCAGCGAGCCGCTACTATCTTCAGTGTCTACTTGAGTGGGTGGTGCGCCAGGGCAGTGCTCCGAACAGCCAAGCCCTGCTGTCGGGCAGCGCGAACGGCCTCTCGTTTAGCGGCTCGGCCTCCGTGCCTGCGAAACTGGGCCTGGCACGCTTCATGAACGAGATTGTCAATGCCCAGGACAAGGCCGGCGACACTGCGCTGAACATTGCCGCCAAGATCGGCAACCGCAGCATCATCTCCCAGCTGCTGGAGGTGTGTGCTGACCCGCATCTTCCCAACCGCCAGGGCCTGCGACCGCTCGACTTTGGGGTCGGTGGCGAGGTAGCCGGCGATGGCATTAGCAACGAGGTAGCCAACGGCGATGCCAGCGGAGCCGTGGGCAGCAGCCAGAAGAGCCGCGAGAGCAGCGACGACATTGTATCATGTAGGCTTTTTGTCTTCCTTCCTTGTTTATTTTGTTTTCTGTCCCCCTTTGTTCCTCTGCTCACATAACAGCTATTAAACACCTCCTGAATGAGTCGGCTATGATGTTCCAATCTGAGGTGAAGGCAAAGCAGCAGGCTATCGACTCGCTGCACAGCTCGATCCGTACCACGTCGACCCAGCTAAGCGAGGCCCGGCGCATCTTTGACGAACTCGAGGACAAGGTCAAGAACCAACAACAGGCATATCAGAAAGTCATGAACCTAACGCGCGAGCGTGAAGCGGAGCAATTCCGCACAATGGAGCTGGAGAAAGAGGCCCATGGCCGCGGCCAATCCCTCATGGACACCACGGCTGTGTGGGACGCCGAGATGGACACTCTGCTGGGTGTTGGCGGCCCCAACGGCAGCGGCCTAGTCGATGCGGCGGCTCTACCGTCAGTGGCGATGCTACGGGCGCGCATCGAGGCGGTGAAGCAGCGGACTAGCGAGACCCGGAAAGCGGAAATGGCCCTGAAGAGCCGCAGCCGCGAAATCGAGCTCAAGTTCCGCCATCTTGTGGCTCTGGCCACCAAATGCTCCGACGCCGATGTCGACAACCACCTCGACAGCTTGACACGCGCTGTCGAGAGCGAAAAGGGCGACCTCGAGATCGGCCGTGTGCGCCGCTTTCTCGGCGGCGTCGAGGCAGTGGTGCACTAAAGCACCTGGCCGGCCTTGACTTGGCTTCCCGTGTACTATTTCTTGTATTCTGACCGTTTGGGGACCCTTGTATGTGTGGCATGGGAGGCTTTTGGACGAATGCTTTCTATTTTGGTTCTTCTTTCTATTCTTTTTTTTCTACTTGCTCCTATACCACCTCGAGTGGCTGTCTACATATAACGGGGTCAAAGGCGGCCAATGGAGTTCCGTCGTTTTGTTGCTTCTATCTTGTTTTATTGCTTTAGTTTTTTACTGGCGTCGGTGCATATTGTGGAGTGAGACCCTCCCCCCGCCAAAAGATGTGAGAGGCAGGGATCTAGTACATGCAGAATATATTTATCAACACACCGTGTTTGCGGCATTGGGGGTAGAAGAAGGACAGGCAGAGCAGAGGATGTCAGCACATCCAATTCAGCTATGTGTGTATGTGTGGAAGTGTGTACAGTACTGTGTGTCTATGCTATCTCTAGACTTGGACATATCATGCTTGATGCTAAACGCCATGCGCCATGCTTTCCCAGCCGGGAGCAGAAACGGGCAAAGATGCATTGTGGGAAAAGAAACAACGAGACGCTGAAGAGACAAGGAGTTACAAGGGAAAACGGCTGCTTGTAGGCCTCACGCGGCCTCAGCAGCATATAGGCCCTCCCACCTCTCCTCAACGCCAGAGACCTGGGTTTTGAGGCGGCCAATCTCGGCATCCAGCTCCTCCAAGTTACGGCTGAGAGCGCCGACCTCCTCAAAGCGACGTGATCCGCGGGCGTTGTCGATCATCTGTCGAACGAGGAAGCGTTGCTCCTCGAGGACAACGAGGCGCTCGCGCAGCTCCTTCTCCTCGGCCTCGAGAGCAGACACCGCAGTGCTGACCTCGCTGCCGGCAACACTCGCGGAATCAGCAGCGTCGTTACCAGCAGATCCAGCCGACTCGCCATGGCGCAGCGGAGACATATGGGCGGTAGCACTGCCGTTAAGCGGCGAGAGCAGCCTCCGGTGGCCGCTGCCTTGTCTTGCACCCAGCATTGGCGGCTGCTTTTGTTGGGCACGCAACATACGGGGGACGTGCTTCAGCGGCACCATGTTGGCGTGCAGGAAGGTAGAGGCGGCCGTGTAGACGGCTTTCTGCAACCGCTGCTGTGCTGGGCTGTCGGTTTTCATGTCGCGCAGACGCACAGCGGCAAGGTTGTATTTGGCGAAGCTGTCCATGAGGCGCTTGCGAATCTTGGCGGCCTCCTGGATCTGGGCATGAGACGGTGGAGGCGCAGCATCAGAGCCGGGCGAGTTGGAGACATTGGGCTGCAGAGCCAACAGAGAGCGCTGGAACATGGGCATCATGTCGCGGATGCCAGTCTCAAACTGGCGCAGGGTCTCATAGGCGCGCTGGTCAGGGGGCTTGAGTGCCATGGCGGCATCAAAGTCGCGCTTGGAGAAAATGGTAGCCTTGCAGTCGCGGCACATGCGGACGTCGACGTTGACGTGGCCGGGGCTGGCATCGGTGTCGGGTCCGTTGCTCCCGGGGCCAGAAGCGGCGAAAGAGAGTCGTTTTTCAGAGGTCGGGGGATGCGGTCTCCGGGGCGAACCGGAAGAGGCGGCCGAGCGGCGATTGGCGACGCTGAGCCCGATCTCAGAGGAGCAGCCAGTCTGAGGATCGGCACAGACGACACGGCCACAAATGCGGCAGTGGTGGCGGCGAAAGGTCCAGGACCCAAACTCTTGCTGGCAGAAGGGACAGCGGGCCACCGCAGCGTCGCTCTCCCAGGTGACCACAGACTGCTCGATGGCTTTCCGCAGGCCCCTATTGCCTCCGGCTGCCATAGACGACACCGGAGAAAGCAGGCTCCCCGCACCGGAGCTGCCTCCAGAGCTACCGGATACCGCGGCAACAATCTCAGGTGGGGGATCCGCGAGCATCTGGGTCAGTCGGGTGAGGCGCTTTTCGAGGCGGGCAATCTCGAGGTTTTGGCGCTCAATGCGGACTCGGCGCAGGGCAACAAAGGGGGCGGTTCGGTCGTGCTCGGCACCTTGGTGGTCGTTGTAGCCAGGCCGTGACTTGTAGCAGGTCTCACATACGCGTGCCCAGTATCCACGCACTGGGTCGTGGCCAGCGGACCGCGAGAGCTTCATCTGGTACATAGTGTGGGCCTCGCAGAAGAGCTTGCCACAGCGGCGGCAGTTGATGCTGCCGTTGATCGGCCCTAGGCCCTTGCCACAGGTGGGGTCGGTGCAGACGTCGTATGCCGTGGTTCGCTGCCAGTGCTTCCGAGTGATCAGCTCGTCGGGGTCGACCACGGTGTCAACAGGCCGTACCAGGGAATATCCAGGAGCAAATCCGGGAGCATATCCGGGGGCAGAGGCGGAGGGGGTGGCACCGGGAGACTCGTTCGACTCGAAGACGTCCAGGCCGCGCAGCTTCTGGTTGATGAGCGACAGCGGCTGGAACATCTTGGCCTTCCTGACCTGCTTGTCCAGCCATGTCTTGACCTCGTCCTGTTGTATCTCGGGGAGCTCTTGGTGCACGTCGTCGATATGTCTAGATATCAAGCCGTGCACAGTTAGCTGTCTGGGTGTTTCACACATGCGGAGCTCTATTCGGTACATGCCTGTTTAGCTGGAGAAGGGTGACCTAGACAGTAGGAGCGAGTCAGCACAAAGTGGCAAATGGAGAGCGAAAAACCGGAGAGCTGCTCACCATTTCCTCCTCGCAGATGGGGCACACCAGCTTCGTGTTGTCATTGTGCAGAGACGGGGCGGCAAGGCTGATGTTGGCGGCCAGATCCTGGGCAGCTGATGAGGGCAAGGGACTTGACGATGACGGGGATGATAGCAGAGCCGCATCGCGTGAGCCCCGAGACACGGAGCTAGTCTCCGAGGCGGCAAATGGGCTGGAGGCTCTGCCCGGCCTCAAAGCGGGCGAGGCGGGAGGAACTAGACCCTTGCCGCTGCCCAAAACCCGGCCGCCTCCGAGTTTTCTGGCAGACATCGGCGGCTCTCGGCGGCAGCAGGCAAGCAATCACGAGCTGCAGGAAAGAAGAGAGGAGGAGGGGGGAAGGGGGGGAGAAAGAAGATCGGAACTGAGCGAGGCCACATTCAATAGTGGCTGGACACAAGGAGGCAGCGCAAGCCAAGGCCACTAGACACGATGAAGAAGAGCCGAAAATACAGCAACGGGGGCGGCAACAGAGACAGCGGCGGCAGCGGCGGCCGAGTCAGGGCGTGGGGGCGGGAGGGGAGCCTGGTCGAGGGGGCTGAAGTCGGCGACGTTTGATGCTCCGTGGCTTACGTGTGGCGGCGGCAGCACCTAGAATCCAAGTGGTAATACTCTGCCCTCCTGCTGTATTCCAGTTCACTGCAGCTAGTGCGGTGGGCCACGCACGCGGCCCCGTTTTTAGCGGCCAGGGTCGCTAGCTCTTATCGCTATCAAATTTTTGGCATCTCCATGGCAAGGCCGATAGGAGAAGTGAGGCTTTAGGCTTTCTCCCTTCACATTTCAGCCCCATCGACACCACAACACCTTCGTGTCCGCTAGACGCTGCATTGTAGCAGCATAACGCATGGCACCTACGTTTCCTGAAGTTCAAGGCGGCGGCAGCCTTCTTGTTGCCTGGCAGATCCGAGGCAAGCGGGTGCTTGTTGTTGGCGGAGGCGAGGTAAGCAAAAAAAGAGGAAAAGGAAAGCCGCGGCCAAGAGCACGGGCCAGACATCCAGCCCAAGCTGACAAGACTCACACAACAGGTAGCCGCCGGACGCATCCTCAACTGCCTCAATGCCGATGCCGCGGTAACAGTGGTGGCTCCGGCCAGCGGACTCAATCCCGAAGTGGCCTATCGCGTGAGCCAGAAGCAGGTGGCCCATGTCAACCGCCTGTTCGAGCCGTCGGATCTGGACGGCGCCGACATGGTGTTGACGGCTGTGGACGACCCCGAGGCATCCACGCGCATCTGGAAACTGTGCAAGGCACGCCGCATTCCCGTCAACGTGGCCGATGTGCCGCCCGAGTGCGATTTCTACTTTGGCAGCGTGCATCGCGACGGACCGCTGCAGATCATGGTCAGCACCAATGGCAAGGGGCCTCGGCTTGCTCACGCTATCCGCAAGTATATTGCACGCTTGCTGCCCAAGGAGGCCGGCACTGCGATCGACTCTGTGGGCGAACTGCGGGTGAAGCTGCGGCGTCTTGCTCCGGGCCCAGAGGAGGGTCCCAAGCGCATGGCGTGGTGAGTCTTCGAGACGTTTGGCACCTCCAGTGCATCGAGTTGTGTTTTGTTTTGTTTTTCGGGTGACTAACTCGCCCAGGATGACCAAGGTCAGCGATGCCTACTCCTTCGAGGAGCTATGCGGCCTCACCGGCGAGGACGTCGACAACCTGCTGCGCTTCTACGCCTCCGATTCCGTGCCGCCGCTCGATATCCTGTTCTCTATGCGCGGCAACCCCGACCTTAGCAAAATTGATGTGTTTGACGGCTCTTTTGGCTTCAGCGTCGGTGTCTAAGCCCTACTAGACCTGCTGACGGCTTCATTTTGCTGTCTCAGAAGGCATTGTTGGTCATTCATTGGTCATGGGAAGAATGGCAGTACATAGGTTCTTGCATCGTTCATTAGTGGCACTGCACGGGGACAGAGGCGTCTCTAGACTGGAAGCCGGCCGGCTGGATTTATAACGAGTACGAGTAGATGCAACACACCGCAAAAGAATTGTGTTAGAGATGTGTATGGTTACTGTGTTTGTTATGTTTCGCACGGTATATTGGCACAGTGCTTCCATCGCGTCTAGCGCGTTGTGGGATTGCTTCACACCAGGATGTCAACACTTCTCCATTCCCTGCTTCCCCTTCACCCTCCGTCGCAAGCACACCCACGACTGCTGGAAATGGCTCGGTCAATCAGGCCACCACAAAATTCAGGGGCCGGAGATGCCTCTACGTCCCCGGACACACTCCCACCGTGCGACGTCCTCAATATCACATTTTCGCTTCATCGCGTCTCCCCGCTGTATCTCGGCCCTGGCAAGCTCGACGACGCGCAGCTCCAAGCAGTGGGCCGCAGGCTACGCGACCTACTTGTGGGCGATGTTGTCCGTGGCATTGAGGTTGGCCTGGATGGCGGCAGTGACAGTGCCATGGGAGCAGCCGGCATTCTTGAGGCTGTGTCCGTCGAGCTCGTGGCCACCGGTGCCGCTTTGAACTGGCCGCCGCACCCGGCACTGCAGGTGACATTGCAGTACGAAAACGCGGTGTGTTCAGCGCTTCTACTGCCAGCTCCGGCTCCGTCAGAAGCTGCTGCTGCTGCCCAAGCTGCGGCCGCCGCGCTTCCCGAGGAGCAATTCCTCCATCTGCCTCTGCTTCTTCTGCGCATGCCTGCGCCATTGAAAGCCATGTTTATCGATTTTCTATCCAGCACCTTTGATTGCCGCGTTGGCCCTTTGCGTCTAAACACTCGAGACCTCACCCGCAGCTGGGAGGCTTGGGCTCGAACCACAGGCCCGCCCACAACTGGTCCGCTTGCCAAAAATGCTGTTCTCACGCTAGCCTTCCAAATTCCGGCTTCACTAGAGCCTGCTAGGGTACTAGTCGAAGCAGCACCGTCCACGGCAGCAGCGACAGCAGTCACTCCGCCCAGCTCGGACGCAGGCAGCCTGGGCATCAAGGCTATCGACGTGATCGTGGCCAGCAGTGACCTCCCGCGGATGCTCACGGCCGGCAAGAGACGGAAGCTAGACGGCACTCATGCTGCCGAGCCGTTTACTGACGCACTAGCGGAGTACATGAAGCATCATCTGGCCTTCGACATGGCCAATCCAGCAGTGAGCGTGGCGCGCATTGCCTGCGGCGGCTTCGTTCTGGCTGAGAACCGCATGAAGCTGTTTGCTGCGGACGCTCCCCATCACCGAGCAGCAGTCCGTCATCTTCTCGGAGAGCTGGTTCTAAGAGCCAAGGGCACGACATGAAGCGGCCAGCACTAGACGCACACCAGCACAGCACTCTCCCTCCGAGTTGTTCGGGGTCCAACCCATACTATGGCAACCCCAGCCCATGTGGGCTAGACAAGCCGGGAATCTAGTACAGCTGTCATACAGGACAGTCTCGCGCCGCGGCCAGCTCGCGCCGCATCCGATATACATTCGGTTGCTCGGCTGCGCGGCGAGCGAGAGCGCAGCAAATCAGCCCATACCAGACTAGACATGGTTCACAGTCTCCAAAACGGATAGCATTCAAGAATTCAATTTCCCAAGATTATGTGGATCATGAATATATTTCCGCTAGCGGATGCAAATATGGCATCAGGACATTACAATGCATGAAATATTATGGACAGAGAAACCCAATAAGCGAACGGACAAAGAAAACAGAATTGGGGGCCGTGGAGGCCCGTGATGAAGACAAATGCAGCCAGCGAGAGAATGGATGCAGGTAAGCAAATGTGCAATGAATGTAAAGCAAATAAAGAACGCAAGCTAGATGATGATGGAAAGATCAATGGGCGAAAGAGTGGAAGACTAAAAGAACGAATGGGGAGGTGAAGAAGTGGAAGAACGAGAGAACAGGTGTCAGACGGGGACAAGTGATCACAAGAGCGAACGAACGAACGAATGGATGCCAAATGATGGCAAGTGACCCAAGAAGAGCAGGCCAAGATCAACTGCGCTGCAGCTACTGGCACTGCGACCACCACTCGCTATTGGCAACGCAGGTGTACGGCGACACACACGTGGTCGAGCCGGTGTAGCCGTTGCCGCCACACTGACCCCACTGGGGCACCAGAGAAGCTGTGGCAGTGGCTGTGGTGGACGTGGATGTCCGGGTAACCGTGGTCAGGGTGGTCTTAGTGTTTGAGGACGTAGTAATGCGGACTGTCGTCGTCACGGTGCTGGCGCTAGTAGTCGGGCACGCCAGGCAGGTTCCGGGCGCCGTCGTCGTGGCCGTCGTCGTGGCCGTCGTCTTAGTGGTCGAGGAGGTCTTCGCCGTCGTCGTGGTTGTGGTGCCCGAGCTAGATCCGGCACCAATGTAAGAGGCCACCTGGCTCAGATATCCGGTGTTGGCGTAGATCTGCGACATGTCCCAGACCATGATGCCGCCGAAGCTGGAGAAGGTCTTGGCATAGGTGATGATGGGCGACAGCGTCGATCCGGACACATAGCCGGAGCCAGCAGCAGTGGCGCTGCCTGGGATGCCGATCAGGATGCGGACGTTAGGATTCTTGCTGACCGTCTTGGCCCAGTTGTCCCAGGTGCCATAGTTGAAGTTGTTCTGCGTAGTAGAGCCGGCCACGAACGACTGCAGGCCGCAGTAGTTGTTGTAAAACTGGATCATGATAAAGTCAAAGTACACAGCACCGTTGAGCATGTCGTTGTCGGCAGCGTCGGGATAGGGGCACTGCGGCGCGGCCGAGAGGTAGTACGACTTGCCGCCAGCAGCGGTGGCAGCATCCATGTGTGTGCGCAGCTGAGACGCAAAGGGGGCCATGTTGGACGTCGTGGACTCGAAATCAAAATCAAAGCCGTCGACTACGGCGTTACCAAACGGCCGGTTGACAGAGCTGGACGACTGGACGGGACCAAACATGGACCAGATCTTGTCGGCAGCAGTTGTAGCAGCCGAAGACGACGTGAAGCCGCCCTCGCTGTACGTGGCACCACCAACAGAGAGAAGGATGGTCTTGCCATAAGTAGACTGGCAAGCCTGGATATCCTCCCTTTTACAGTATTAGCGGGGGAGCGGTATGACAGCGGTGCGGAAGAACGAAGTTGGCTGAAACGATCGAGGGGGGTAGATGGAAATGATCCACTTTGGGGAACAACTTACTCAAGCTGAGGACAGCTCAGGAGAGTGGTGCCGGTGAAGACCGTGCAGTTGTCCCCGGCATTGGCAAAGTTGACCGTCGTGGGGTTGGAAATCACATTGAGAAAAGCAAGCGGGATAATCTAGACAAGTTAGCTAGCCAGCGGTACTCATTCGAAGTTGCGAAGAGACGTACGTTGATAGCCGTGTCTACAGAAAGATTGTTAGCCTCTAAATTTGGGGGAGGAGCCGCGACAGCAACGCTGCTTGTGAAGAGACAATGGGCAAGGGACAAAACCACATACTTGAGCAGTAGTAAGACAGACGCTGCTGCGAGTTGGGCTGGCCACTGGCAATGTTCAGCGAGTTCTGGCCCCAGTACACGGCCAAGTTGCTAGAGCTGCCCGAGTTGAACCCAGCAACTGCCGCCGAGGCAAGGGAAAGGACAGAAACTGCCACAGAGGCAAAAGAGGTCATGATAGGAGCCATGACGAGAAAATGATTGTGAGTGAAGATGGGGCGTCGAATATCAACGGTTTGAAAACTATGTGATGATATAGAATAAGGATTGTACGAATTGAAATGGGTGAATGTTTGAATGTTTCAATGTTTGAATAATAAATCGAGAAAATGAAAGTATAGTGAATAGAAAGAACCGAAGATGAAAAGCCGTCAGAGGCTACTTCCACAAAGGAGGACAAGTGCACCAGGATAGGAAGCAAGAGAAGAATGGCGATAGCGAGAGAAAGAATTAAGCATCAAGGAGGGATCAAGTGCAGATACATATACGTTTGCCTCGTGGCCCAGATAGGCCTATTCTGCATCGGACACACGAACGAGACCCAGCAAGAGGCGCGGAAAGGGAGAGGGCTGCAACTATGATGAAGGTACAACAAAGGCACGACAAGCCTGGACACACCTGGCCGGATGATCCAGACACATGTGGCCCACCCACTGGCGTCGTGTGAGGCGAGGCCGAACGAAGTAGGGCGTCGTTGCAATGACCGACGACAAAGTCCATCCAGTGGTTGGATCTCACGTTCCAGTCGGCGCGAGGTGGGGGCGGATGAGGAACAAGAAGCACCAGTTGGTGCACACATGCGAGCTAGTGGGATGGGGGAGCGCCAGGGGAAAGATAGGGGATACCAGGGGGGGAGGAGAGGAGGTGGGAGGGAGTTGGCAACTACGTGTACGTGTGCGAGCCGGTGTTGAAGGTGAGGAGTGGCTGCGGTGGTAGCTAGAGAACGGGTGGAGGCTCTTACTTCCTCCTCCTGGCACTACAGACCGAGCTAGCCAGGGCCAAGACGGGACCTGCAAGGAACGAGACGCAGGACCACGACTGGGGAGGACAAAATATCATACACGGAAAACGGAGGGCGAAGGGAGGCGGGGACAACAGCTGGAGCATGGGCAGGTGGCCAGGCTGTGTTACAACTTGCCTAGAAGAGGCCACGAGGGACAGAGACATGGAAATGTGCATACTCGGGGGTGGAAAGGGAGGCAGGAGGCAGGAAAGGGGGGGGAGAAACTATTCGAACACGTTCACTAGAAGCCCACGGATAGGCAAAGCACGGCGAACAGGGACAACACGGACGTAGTGGGCCGGCCGCACAACACACTTAGGCAAATTTAACGTTACGGGAGATGGCATTCGTAGCAGTTACAAGGCTAGCAACAGAGAATGGCCGTGTTAGTGGCATAGTGGCATTCCTGTCATTTCCAGCATTCCTAGGGCTGGTTGGTGGACCTCACCAGGCTTAGAGTTGCAGACGGCGCGCGGAGAGAAAAAGAGTTAAGAGTGGGGCATGAAGCAAGGAATGAGGAGCGCGTCGGATGCCAGCTGAAGGCGCGAAGCAGAGGGGATGAGGTGAAGGAAAGGGTGTGAGGACAAGAAACAGGACAAGGAGGAGGATAAGGGAAAACGAAAAGTCGAGGCAGACAACTGTGACGCGAAACAGGAAGCCAAAGACGATGAAATGAACAAGTAAATGACAGGAAGAAAACATTGCCAAAGACAACGAGAGGGTAGGAGATGGGATGGAGCGCGAGACAGGGGTAGGACATTACGAGTACATAGATGCCATGAGTTGGTGCAGATATGTACATAGACTAGATTACACGTAAGTCTGCAGCTGGTCACAACGTATTACAAAGAGAGACAGGGGGGCCACAGGGCAGAGAACCCGTGTCATTGGAGCGAGGCAGAGGTTCCTGAGATCGGACAGACCAATCAAGCCGGCACCAGGTGCGCAGGCTAATTTCGGCGAAATGGGACATGAGAGCGGGCGGCAGCGCTGGGAGCCGATAGAGAGCACGGAGCTTTGTGCTTGCTGGATACGGAGTCGTAGGATATCTTACAATGAGATTGTACCTTGCAATCAGAGCGCTAGTAGTGCTTTATTTACCGCGACAGCGAGGAGCCAAGGGCCAGAGTCACAGTGCATAACGCTGTGACGGCCGCTATGAAAAAAGCAAGCAAACGTAACATACAAGACAGCAGGAGCACAGGACGAGAAGGTCGCACTAGGAGTGGCCCCGACGTGATTAGGGGAATCCTTGGGGTCGGCGCATGTGGAAGTTTCCTTTTTGGGCTGTGTAAGAGATCACTAAGCTGGGGCTATCGCGGACTACTACAATAGTCGTACTCCTTAATGTCTCTTGAGATCAGCAGCGCCGGCAACAGTAGCCAAAGCGAGTAGCAGCCGCTAGACCGGCACATGTGCACACGTACGAGTAGTCTGTAGGAAGCAGGTCCAGGGAGATGATTTGACGGTGTTTGACGTTATTAGACGGCGTGCGGCCGGCTTGTTCCTGAAAGTGTCCAGTGTAGTTATAGCAGCGGATACCCTGTAACGCAGCTGTGAAGCGCCTGTAATTTCTTACTTGGAAATATACAGCGCCCCGGAATGCACACCGCCGCTGCCAGGAATGTTAGCCGCCGTTCCATGCCTCGGCGTGGCTGCAGTCACCGGCGTGTCCGCCGGGCCCGCCGTGCCCGCCGAGTCCCTCCGTATTTCCTGTCTCACCACTCCGGCCCCTCCGGTCTCGCCGCCCTGTCCACCACGGCCAGATCCCACTGGGGCCACGCGGACGCCACGCTGATGCCACGTTCTGAAATTTCAAAACGGTGTTGTTTTTATGGTCTGGCCTTTGCCCGAGTCTCGCCACCTTGTTCCGCTGTTTTTCTATATCTTCTTCTTCTAGCCCTGTCTCGCCTCCTCGCCTCGCCTTCCACGACATGCCAGGCCCAGCTCAGCCCCCGGGCTTTTGGGCATACCAGAAGAAAAAGTGGTAGTACCGGTGCACAGAGTCGTCCATCAGAGCCTGGTTGACTTTGGCCGACCAGATCTCCCGTTCTTGCTCCGAAAACCCCAGAGCAGCAAATGGCTTTCCCATCACCGATCGCACCGCATCCACCGACACCAGCCGAGCATATTGGCCAACCAGCCGCAGCGTGCGATCTCGTGCCCACGGACCCATCGGCACCTTGCGAACAACACACTGCACGTTGACGAAGCCTGCTCGGTGCAGGCTGTCACCCAGCGTCAGGCCGCGCGAGGCGTCCATGCCGAAAAGTGCCAAACTCTCTATGACCGCACCATAATACGCCGCCATCGAATCGTTGGCAGGCATCGTGCCATCGTCACAAAGCGGCTGTCCGTTGGCTTCCTGGAACTCTATCCAGCCGCCAGGCCGTAGGTTTCTAGGCTGTTAGTAGTGAGAAACTAGATAGGCAGAGTAGGCTGAGAGCGCATAAGGACAATAAACGAACTAAGGGGGAGGGGTGCGTCATCGAAGAGAGACGTAGGCAAGACACGTACGCAAACACCTGGTCGATGGTACTCTCCAGCTTCGGTAGAATCACTGCCATGTGGCGGAAGTGCACAAAATCCCAGCCCGAACCGTACATCCATTCGTCCTCCACATCGTCAATCACAAATTTGAGGTTCGGCGGCACCCAGGCTGGCTGGATCGGCGACAGGTCAACCCCCATCACCTCCGCTCCGGGGTACTGGTCGGCCGCCGCCATCGCCCAGATCCCCGTGCCAGTGCCGAGATCCAAGATTTTTTGCGGCGCATCTCCGATCGGCGCAAAAAAGAGCATGCCGTCCTGCAGTTTGTTAGTTAATCGGGTTTTTTGTCTCGCGTCTTCTCCCCACTTGTCCTCCGCCTCCTCATTCTCCTCATACCCACCCCTCTCCCACACTGCACATACGGTTAACTCCAGCATCAGGGCATGCTTCATGTCTTCCCTATTCTGTTCCTCGTCGTCGTTGGGAATAGGATATCGCCCATTCTTGTATGAATGATAGCGTCGACCATGCTCGTACTCATGCCGATACACACTCGACGACACCGATGTCGACGACGCACTTGACGTGGCATCCCACCCTACGGCAAGAAACTCGTCCTCCTCTGATATGTCCCCATAGTCCGCCTCGATGGGCAGAGAACCGTCATCTGTCGAAACCGTAGAGTCTTCTGTCTCCGTCTCCGTGATTGCTTCTGCTTCTGCTGCCGTTGCTTGGGCTGCGGCTTCAGCTGCGGCTTCGCTTTGGCTCCGAATGCCTTCCCCATGCTCAGTGGCTACTGCCCCTTCTTCCATGGCAAAATACTTCCCCTTTCAGGGCCCTCCCTGTGCTGTCGAGTAGTTCGGTTACTTTAGATAAAGATGTGGCGAGAATGTTGCTTGTTTTCTGGCCACGTCTTTGCCGCCCGCTCAAACTCACGCCCTTTCCCGCCACTGCTCTCCACGTTCTGTCTTCTGCTCTCTTTGATGCTCACTTTCCTACCGGACTTGGATGCTATGATACACCGTCCCACCCCGGCTCCGTTGTCTGCTGGCCTGTTCCGCTGCTGAGCCGCTGAGCCGTCGAGCCGTTGAACGTCGTTTCACACGAACAGTAGTAGCATCCGCTCGCTCGCGCTGTGTGGTCAGTCAGTTTGCCTCTCCGCGGCCGAAACCAGCAGCACAAAAATAGGCCTTGCCCAGAACATGCCGCGTGGTCACCCGGCCGGACTTCCCTCTCCTTCTCCCCCCCTCTGCCCATCTCTCTGCACAGTGACGAGCCATGACGTGTGGGCCACAAGAGGCCATCAGACACAAAATCCCGACATAGATTAAGCCAGATTAGCCAAACAGCTTCCTGCGGCCAAGCCCAGCTGTCCCTAAAACTATGCCATTCTGGGGATATGCCATGCTGCTTTTATGCAAAATGGAAACGTCCTCCGCTTCAGCCGCCTTCGCCTCATGCGCGCTGTTGCTCATGTGGCCGACGCATACTGCGTGCCTTTTTGTTGAAGCACACGTGACCACATATTAGAGTGAGCAGACTAGAGTGTGATTTCGCTCGAATCTTCGTACTCTTACTATGGCAGAAGTAAACATACATACTTAGTACAGTTCTGGCACATGTTCATGTGATGGTTAACGGGACTCGAAGCAGAGCCCCACTAATGCAAGTGCCTGTGGGCAGGCTTACAGTTGATGTCGACTTGACACAGAGCACTGTTGGCACCACCCCATAGCGGAGGCGCCCGAAACCGCCCCACGCGCTCCCCATCTTCTAGCCTCTCACCCCACAATCAAGCCATCGGCTGTGCCCAGTCACCTGCAAATACTCACTCCTCTGCCCCGGATTTTGTTGTCTTGCCCCACCGGCTTACCTCGGGAACTGGCTCAGATCTTGTGTGCAGCGTGATCCGTATTGCCCCGTAGTTGGCATAGCCAGCTTTATATCCTCGGGCTGCAGGCTGCCAGAATCTGGCGCCCCTAATCATACTTTTGTGTTTCTGTAGATTCAAATTAGCTTTCTCCCAACCGTTTTTTGACACTTTCCTCTCCCATCGCTGTGTTTTTGACATCTTCTTTTGCTGTCAGGGTCCTCATCTCATTGAAATCGTCTAGCTACGTGTATTCTAAGCTTCAAGAGCCCCTTTTCTCGGTCTGCTCCTGTTGGTCACTTTTGTGCCCAACATTTGTCCTCTTCTCCTCAACAACGTCTCTGTTTAGTTACCCCCCCCTCCTCAGGCCTACAATGCAGGCACCTTTCTCCCGTCGCCTAGCCACCTCGGCTCAGGTCCATCCTCGTATTCTGCCATACATGCACTCTCCAGTTTCGATGGGCGCTTCTCGAGGACAGACGCTGCGACGGTGAGTGCCTTTTTGTCTTGACAGCCACCGCCCACCAACCTCAGGCCTATTCTGGGCATCCCTCTTTATCCTCAATACCGTTTACATTGTTACTGATGTAGTGCCTCTTCTCCTCCAGCCTTTCAACTTGCGCAGCTGTGGCTTGCGCCGGATATGCCGCGATGACACTCATGGATGCGCAGTCCACTCGGTCGATGGCCGCGCGAGAGGCCCGAGAGGCTGAAGAGCGCCTGGAACGCGAACGCCTTGCGCTGTTGGACGCATACGGTGGTCGCGACAGCCTCGAAGAGTTGGAGAAGGCGGCGATGCTTTACAGCTCACAGCGCCGGTCTTCAAACTAGCGCCACGACACGACCCGACACGACGCCAGACTCTGCACTTTCCGAGGTGCCAGCGTAGTGCCTCTTATTTTATATCCTCCGACAGCATTTCCGGGCGTTCTGGGACATTTGCGTTTGATTTGGTGTTCTTCAGGTGAAGGCTTTATCCATACACTTATTGATTTGGGCGACACGGGCGCGTCGGCATTGTTTCGGGCTGTTTTGTAGGTATCATATGTTATTTTGCGGATTGCCTGTCTTGTGCCGCGCTTCTATCGTTGCGAGGCGCAGTTAGAGCGGCTGGGCCTAGCTTGGCTTCGTTCGCTGTCCGGTCGTTTCTACATAGGAGCCTCCCAGACCCAAGTTCGGCCCAGATCCACTCTCCTTCGGATGTTCACTTCTCTCTCTTGGGATCTATGTGCGAATACATATGTACACATGGATAGTAACATCAAAGCTATAGCATGCTTCCCTTTTTCTACTAAAATTGCTATCGGCATACATACCTACACTGGTACAAGCTAAGAAGTAAAACACAGCCCCCCTTCCCCCACCGCAACGGCCGGAGCAAGCAGGCAGCGAATTGCTTCCCCCAAGCAACGGGCATCCGCCGCCGTATACGTCGTAATTCTATCTTCTGTCCTTTCGGTTCGCCACCACCACAGTGCAGCGCCATACACATTCGCCAATCCTTTTCTACAGTCCCCTCCCCCTACTACCACTAAACTAGATCGCTACAGATCACCACAGACGCTGCTTCTCATACTCTCCAAAAAGCTCGGCGTACTCTCCGCTAGGGAGCACGGATTCGCCACTGTACTCGGATGCGACGACCCAAGCGATTGCCAAGGCCAAGAGCCAGACATCACAGCAGGTGCTGCTGATGTGGACCTTGCAGCGTGGGGTCAGCGTGCTGTCCAGGTCGGTGAGGAAGGAACGCATTGCGGCCAACTTTGCGCTCGATGGGTGGGAGCTGACAGCCGAGGATGTGGCTCAGATCTCGGCCACGACAGCGCAGTTTAAGATGTGTGGCGATAGCTGGCTACCGCAGCCTGTCTTCTTTGGTGACGACGAGTAGGTAGAAGAGGCTAGGATTAAAAGAAGGGATTGAAAACGGGGGCGGAGGGGCAGGACAAGATAGCACAAAGTAGCAACAGCGTCCCAGTCCCTCATGAGCGTGTTCAGGCGTAACAACCGTGCATGGTCCTATGCACGATGCTCTGGCCCAAGGCTATAATTTGGAAACACCCTCGTCGGCAGATTCACGCAATACAGGGGCAATAGCCGTTCGGATCTTGTCGGCCAGGACCTGGGCTTCTTGCTCATCAAGATCAGTGCGCTCGCCACGGCCAAACATGGCGAAGCGGCTGCTCCAGCGAGACTGTTTGGGGATGTCGGGGCGGGGGATGATATGGAAATGGGCGTGAGGGACCACCTGGGCAGCGCCAATTCCGTTATTCTGGACGATATTCCAGTCCTGGACACCAACGGCGGTAGTGACGGCGAGAGACAGAATCCGCAGCCAGCGCCCCAGCTCGGCAGCCTCGGTAGCGCTGGTGTCTAGCAGCTTTTCACGGTGGTTTCGGGGGCAGAGAAGAAGGTGGCCTTCAGCTAGCGGTGTGATATCGAGAAATGCGAGAACAGTCGGCGTAGACAACACGACAAAAGACTCTGGTTGAGGAGAAGTGCGGGTTGGTGATAGCCGCGGATCCGACGCTGGCGGAGGATTGTGCGGGTCGAAGGGGGGGAAGTAGGCGGCAATGTGGCAAAAGGCGCAACCGTCCATGTTGGTGGAAGAGGGGTAGTTTTGGGTGGATGGCAAGAACAGCACGAAAAGAAGAAGAGGGCCACGGACACGACTACAGACAAGAATGCAGAGGGGGAGAATGGAGCGGAGGTTGGAGAAAAGAAGATAGCTGCCAGAAATAGGAAAGAGCTGTAATACACGTGACACTGGGTACGGGATTACATAGGCAAGACTGAATTCGCGACAACACCCGCGGAAGCACACGCATACGTTCGAAACTACTTTTATGATTCAATATCTAATCGTATATAGGGAAGAGGGCACGTGGGACTTAGATGTGTGGCGCAGGCACGCTGTCGAGCTGGGCCGCAACATCGACATAGCGGTCGCAGGCGTCCTTTTCGGCATCAAAATTGAGCAGCCACGGTTCGCGGACGAGATGGATCAGTTCAGGCTGTTTCCAGACCTCAGTCCAGTTGGCACGATGCCAGCGCTCACGAGTTTTGGGGCCCATGGACTGGGCACGATGGACGCGGTCGTAGCGGATCTTCTCGTAGGCGCGGACCCCCTTCGGCACAGCACCCTTGCCGGCCAGCTCAAGCGTCGCCGCCAGAACAACACCGTCCTCAATGGACTGGCTAGCGCCCTGGATAGAAGTGGGCAGAAAAGGGTGGGCAGCATCGCCAATCAGGGCAATGCGGGCGCGCGGCGAAACAAAGGTGGGCAGCGGGCTGCGGTAGACCAGCTTGTGGTCGATCAGGCGGCCCGGCGGCGTAGCTTTGACCAGAGCATGCACAATTGGTGCCCAGCCGTCGAGGTAGGCCAAGGCTTCGTCAACTTTTCCGGGAAACTGCCAGCTCTCTTCGATGTTACCGTCGTCGATGTGCGTGAAGACCCAGTTGAATTCGGAGCCGCCCATGAGCGACGAGGCTAGGAAGTGGATGTCGGGCCCGATGAAGCCCTGATGCGTGTCGCCGTTTGTCACCAGGTGGCTGGTCAGCGGGTTTTTGGCCACTTCGTCGGCCGGAAACCATGCCCGGTACACGGCGTACCCAGACGACTTGGGGTTGTCGTCGAAACCCAACACGATGCGCCGTCCGCGCGAGCGAACGCCCTCGGCTGCCACCACCACATCTGCCGTCAGCCGCCGCCCATTGGCCACCACCCCGGCCTGCGTGTCGTCTTCAAAGTAGTCTGTAACGCGGTGGCCCAGCCGGATGTCGATGCCCCGGGCTACGGCATGCTTGTAGATAATGCCGTGCAGCTGGCCGCGGTGTCCATTGATTCGCCGTCCCCAGCTTGCCTCGTCTGCAAATGACTGTCTCGTCACAAATTTGCCCTGGAAGTGGTACAGGTCCAGCCACGTTGTCTGCCGCACGATGCCGTCCATAGCCTCCACCACGCCCGGCCACCGCTCAAAGGCTTTGGACCCATTCGGGTCGAAACTGATGATATCGCCGATCCGCATGATCTCGTCGATGTCGCTAACCTTCTCCAGCAGCGTCACCGCGTGGCCCTTGCGGTCGCACTCGATCGCTGCCGCCAGCCCTGCAAACCCGGCGCCCACAACGATCACGCGGATCCCAGACGCCGGCTTCCGTGGGAACGGCGCCGTCATTGTGGTGGAGTGCGGGGGGCGGGGATCGGGATGAGGAGGCAAGGCCGGAATGAACTGACAGAGGATGGAGCACCGAGGACTGATGGCAAGGGTAATCAATCAAATGGCCATCAAATGATCAATCCAATGAAACAATTCAAAAAAGAGGGGGGATACGAGAGCGGGCAGGCACATCCTAGGTTATCTTCTCGCCAACCTGGATCCTGGCTCTGGCTTTGGCCTTGTTCGTTATGCTCGTGCGTCTGCGTGAATGTCTGTGTCCTTCGTCTCCAAATCTGGCGATGGCCGCGCGCTCCCTAGCCCTGGCTCACAATCCCTCCACCTTGCGCTCCCAGAGCAGGCATCCCCAAGTACATATAAGCACTGTAGGCTGAATGCCAGAGCCCCGCTCTTATGTTGGCCACCCTGGGGCCCATGAGGCCATTCCAAAATCGCGGCAGGTATGCCTGCCATGTCCTATGTCCAAGTGAAAAACCCGCACCACACACACACACACGTTCACACTTCCACAGTTGTTATGAGCCGCTGTCCAATGACCACTCTGAAATCCCGCCTATCGACTTTCACAGCGCAGTTGCCGCCGGAAAAACCATCCGGCCCGCTAGATCGCTCGCCTTTCCACTCCCGCTCTCGTTATTTTGCTGTTGCTCGCCCGCGCTCTCGGCACAAAAAGCGTGCTGGAGGAAGAAGAAAGTATGCACCAGTTGTTCTGTGTCTATAGAAACGCTTGTCCCAACCAATTATTGCCTCCCGTCAGCTTCGGAGTCATCCTAGCACCGCGGATTGATATCAGTCTACCCTTTGGTCCTTCCCTCTACTTTCACACCAGAGGCCGCAGCGCACCACTGCTTCCGATGCTTGCCCCAACGTGTAGATCTTACCAGCCTAGTGCTCCGTCTGGCATACATCCCGATGGCTAGGTCGAATAGCTTCCGACCTTGCCAGCCCCCACTCACATGCCCGCTGCGTATGCTCAATCCTCGTCTTCGTCATCCTCCCATCCCCCGGCATCTTCTAGTTGCTCATTCGCAAGCATCTCAGCGTCGCCGGCAATCCCCTCACTATCGAATCCATCGTAGTCATCGTCGTCCGCATTGTCCATGTCGGCGTCGTCTTCTGATTCGTCGCCTGCCTGTTTGCGCCCGCCGCTTCCCGATGCCTTTCTCGCCTTGTTCTTCTTGTCCACATTCTCCTTCTGTTGCCGCTTCCGCGCCTCTTTATCTTTTTGTCGCTTTTCCCACCGCTCTCGCAGCTCCTTAATTTGCTCTTGCGACTTGTTGATATGCTCGTGCCACAACACTTGCCCTTGGCACAAGCCCTCTTCCACCTTGATGAGCCGCAGCTTCATGCGTGGGCCAAGCTCCACTAGTTTCACGGCACGCCGCTCCACGCGGTCATTTGTTCTGCTGCTGGTTGGCTCCTCACCCTCCACCTCCTGCTCCTCGGCCATTGAGACCGCTGCTCTGCTTCTTCTAGATCTGCCTTTGCGTGCACGCAAATCGGCCATGTCAACTTCGGCATCTGTTTCCGCTTCGCTTCCACTAGTGCCTCCATCGGTCACGTAGCCCTCGCCGTCTTCGCCCCCGACCATGAAATCGGAGATGTCCTGGAGCTTTCCGAGGTTGGGCAGCCCGCCCTTCTTGGTCGCTTTTGAATGTAAAAGCTTATCCGCCGTGTTGAGTCGCTTCAGCGCTTTAGAGATGTCGGTTGCTTTCGTGGTAATCGCGTAGTGCCGGAAGTTGAGTACAACTGCGCCTGTTTCATCCTCCGCCTCTTCTCGGTTGAGCAAAAGCACTCGCCGTATTGATGTGAGAGCCGTCGCCTGTGGGTTGATGGGCGGGAAGAGAGACTGGAACATCGTCGTGAGAAGTGACTCCAGGTGTTTGGGAACCTTCGTAGCAGATCCTGCTGCAGCATTGAAGCTATTCATAACCAACTATTGCACAAGAGCGTTAGAAGCAGGACTAAATAATAAAATAAAAAAGCCAAGTGTACGACATACCAGTGGAGGCGTGGTAAACTCCTTACCCACCCCCTTGGGATGTCTCTGTGCCCTTTGCACATCCTTACTGAGCGAATATTTCTCGACTCTGAAATGAAGAGTTGGGCCGCGAGGCGCAGAAGCCATGCGAAGGTTGACGTTTCCGGACTCCGATCGCGAAAATAATAGCAGCTGCGTAACGCCAAGCGGTCCGCACATGGTCACGTAGTCTCTTAGCCGATTGGCTCTGCGCTCCTTCAAGCGACTCGCAGTGCCAGGCTCCATCACCTTTCGCACGTCAGAAGCCAGTTGGCTGACACTAGATCCCACTTCGCCAGCACCAATTCGAATCACCATGCTCTTCGGGTTCAGAAGAGACCCTCCGCTCGGCGCTGCAGGCGCTGTGCCTTTACCAGGCACAGCTCGAGAAGCATGGGTCCTCTTTTTGCTGCGATGTCTAGCCATTGTAGTGCTGTGTCTGTTGCTGTGATTGTATATTTTGCAATTTCTAGTAGGTTGCTGGCAGGTTGGCCTCTACAGGAACCAAATGTATCTAGATAGCTTCTTGCTAATTGTACTAGATTGAGTGCTGAAATTTTTTTACCACTAGTGATTAGATAGCGATAAGATAAGTTTTTTTCTTGGCTTAGTTACAGTGCAGATCCACATACTGCATCGTTTCTCACCACATACGCCAACTCATTCATAGTTACGGGTGTACTGCAAATTAGCAAGGCTGTTTAGGTATACATTATACGGAATATGTCTGTGAGGCGAATAGTCGCAGCATGTCAAACTACGCCTCGACAAGAACTCTTGTCCAGTCAAACTTTCTCCATCGCTTTTTGAAATCCCCCAATCGCTCATCGATCCTTGTCCATCGACCCTGTCGCTTAATAATGCTGGCATCCACGTCCAGCATCCCACCGATAATGTCCCGTGCAAATAGATCCCCCTTTGGCCACCGGCTAGCATCCTCTACCACATGCCCAAGACCTCCATCGAGAGTGAACCAAACATGGAAGTACGGCATTTCTTTTGCAATGCTTCGCCTGAAAGCTGACTTTCCCAATCCTTCGCGGGCTTTCTTCCCGGTATCAATAAGCTTCTTATGCTGGCTCCACTCCTCGTCTGCTGACAGAATAGCCTCTCTGAAAAACGCAGGTGCGGTGTCCCCTAGGTCATAGGGTATAGGCACAGCAACCATGGCCGCGTGTATTCGCCGGTTCGGAGCAGCAGCATTCTCGTAGAAGATCACCTCACGCCCTTGGTCATGGTAGAAGCGAGTCAACGACTTCATGAAATTGCGCATCTCCTCCCACTCGTCTTCGCTGCACTCCAGCAGATTATTATGGTGCTCGATAGGAACTATCACGGCGCCACCTTCCGCGCCAGTAAGCTCTGGCTCCGTGGGTAGTGTGAGGTAAACCAAAGTTGCGAGAGAAACAATCGGTGCCAGTGGAAGGTCATTCGGTGGTTGCCGATCTTCGTGGTGACACAAGGGACACGTGTCGATAACCTTGTTCATTTTAGTGAACTCAGTTACCGCCAGATTCTTTAAGCTGGTCTCTGTCTTATGAACACGACGAGCCAGCTTTTCGGCATTTTCGTCTAGGTAGTCGAGATTGTCGTCGAACTTGCCATCCTTGGCGATGCGTTCCGCAAAACGCGCTCCCTCGCCTCCTACTTCCATCCGTGTGCGTCGTTCCTCGCGAACCATGTCCCCCACAGACATATCATCGTTGGCTTCCACCAGCCCCCGCTCGCGTCCTCGTTTTGTTTCCACAGCTTTTACCTCACCCCTGGAGCCCGCCAACATGCGGCTGTGCATGGCATCCAGGACCACGGCTTGTTCTGTGCTGTCTGTTCCCATCGTATTCCACGCTGTAGCCTCATTGTACTGCTCCTCGAGTCGTGCAGCGCCCGGTAGTTTGAGAAGTTTGGCTTTCATCATCTGAGCGCGAAGTCGATTGAGTGCCGTCTGATCCAGCAATGCCACAATTCGCCGGGGTTCTGTGGTCGAGTTATTTGGCCGCTCACTCCCACCAGTACTGCTTCTTTCGTCGTTCTCCGCCTCTCTGTGAGCTTGTCGTTCCACTCGTCCTCGGTACAAGTCGCCTGAAGGCCCCGATTTACCAGAATACCCTTTACCATAGATTCTCCTGCGCTCAAGCTCCTCCTTCTCCTCCTGTGCATCGTCAAACTCTCTTAAGCTTCCGAATCTTTCCATGGCAACATCATCAATAGCCCGACCAGTCTCTGCCGCCAATTTGAACACTCCATCAAGTTTTGTCATTCTCCACTCGGCGCCTTCATCACCGAAAGTGTAGACAACCTGTTGCTGGGCCGGAAGCTCAAGCTCTTTTAGCTCTTTGCCACTATTGAGGCTGCGTAGTGCCTCGTTATTCAGTTCCCGTCTAGATATCATATATTGAGAAGGCTTGGATTCCTCGGCCGGCATCTCCGTTTTGCTAGGTCGATGCACGAAATCGATATCAACCCCAGACGGGCCAGTCATCCAGGAATCTCTTGTGAGGGGAGGGCGTGTCTCGTTGACAGTAGACCCCGTGTCTGTCTCTGTGCGGCGCTTTTCCGTCTCAGATCCGCGGCCTGAATGTTTGCCATGGTCTCTTTGCTCCTCGAAGTTCCTCGTCGAATGGTCCTTCGGGCCATTTTCTTTAGCTTCGCTTCGTGAGTAGCGTTGGCGCTTATGCCGAGAGTTCTCGCCGTCAGAAGACAATCCATGGTCTTTCTCGTGGCGCCTACCGCGTCGCGATCCTTCTCTGGCTGATGGCCTCTGTCGGTCACGGCTGTGGCTTCGCCTGTGATCTTTGTCCCTGCCGTCCCCGTCTCCGAGTGGTCTTCTTTCTAGTGAAGCAGAACGTTTATCTCGATGGTGGTGGTGTCTGCGCTTCTTTTCTTTTCTTCTTTGAGCCTCTTCTCTTTCCTTCTCGGCTTTCTCCAGTGCCAGCTGTCTCTCGAATTCTTCAAGGCCGTCCATTATTGCTGTGTTTAGGCAGAACGCGCTGTGTCGATGTGACGGTCGAACTACAGCATCACTGCACGATCGCTGTGGAGCTACTTAGCCGCCCGTCCCAATTTTCACGTGTTGGTGTCCCACTATAAAAACCAGCTGGATGCAATGATCTACCATTGGTTATCGGTCGCCTTATGAAAAGATAACCCCACGATCTTTCAGACAAGCCCGAGTTCGAGTTCGACTTCCTTTTCAATTTCAATCACCTCTCACGCCACACGCTCCCCGTCGAAATGGCTCCCGACTCGCTGACCAAAAAGCCCGTCGCTGTTGTGTGTGTGGGAATGGCAGGTAGAGTAGTCTTCTTTCAAATCCTTTCCAAAATCGAGCGAAATCGAGGTGCTAACATATCTGCTTGTGGTAGGCTCTGGGAAAACGACATTTATGCAAAGAATAAATGCGCATCTCCATGGCAAAAAGGAGCCGCCCTATGTGATCAACCTTGATCCTGCAGTTCTCAACGTGCCTTTTGACAGCAATATCGACATTCGAGACAGCGTCAACTACAAGGAGGTGATGAAGCAATACAACCTAGGACCAAACGGTGGCATTATTACATCCTTGAATCTCTTCTCTACAAAGGTGGACCAGATTCTCAATCTTCTCGAAGAGCGTACATCAGCCAGCCCATCTGAATCCGCCGGCTCCCAGATCAAGCATATTTTGGTCGACACCCCAGGCCAGATCGAAGTTTTTGTCTGGTCAGCTTCGGGCACAATTTTGCTTGAATCTCTCGCGTCTTCATTCCCGACGGTCATCGCGTACGTCATCGACACACCTCGGACTGCGAGTACGAGCACATTCATGAGCAACATGCTCTATGCATGCAGCATTCTCTATAAGACAAAGCTTCCCATGATCCTAGTATTCAACAAAACCGATGTGAAGGACGCAAGCTTTGCCAAGGAGTGGATGACAGACTATGATGCATTCCAGACCGCTCTTCGGGACGATGAGGATAGAAATGCTTTTGGGGGGGTGGAGGGCGGAGACAACAGCGGTGGGAGCGGGTACATGGGAAGCCTGTTGAATAGCATGAGCATGATGCTAGAAGAGTTCTACACTCATCTCAGTGTTGTCGGTGTCAGTTCTATGACTGGTGAAGGTGTTGACGATTTTTTTGCTGCCGTACAGGAAAAAGCTGAAGAGTTCAGACAAGACTATGAACCGGAGCTGGAAAAGCGGAGGCAGGACCGAGATGACGCAAAAAAGGCTGCGAGACAACGGGAACTTGACAAAATGATGAAGGGGCTTGCTGTCATCCCCAACGATGAGGGGGGTGACCAAAAAAAGTCCGTCAAGGGGGCTGGCAGCGTCCGGCGTGGGGCGGGTATGGAAGACGAGGATGACGAGGAAGATAGTCCTCAGAGTGAGACCGACGACGCCGACGATGACGTCGAGGATGACGAGGATGACGAGGACGACGTTGATCCCAATGACGAGTACGACCGCGAGGGACTCCAGTCACGGTACGAGGCAGCATTGCACGATAGACGAGATCAGGTAACGGACGATGCTAGCTTCGCCAAATATTTGCATACTCAGCGATAATGCGGTATTTGGTCTCAGCAATCGGCGCTGTGAATATTTACGCTAGGGGAACCCCCAGATACTTCGATAGCAAATACGATTGCATAGCAACGCCATTTATTGGCTAGTACACCCAACTCCGTGCTCCTGGACTATATGTTGTCCTAAGAAATGCAATAGGTTAACGAAACAAACTGCGCCGCCGTCCTTGATCTTTCCACAGTGCCGTCTTTTTCTTTGGGAACTTCTGGCTTAGAGCATCTCGTATCCCCTCGTTCGATGGTCTTCTCTCATCTTGCTTCGAACTGGACCATTCTGCCATTCAGAAATAGTGTTAGCAGGCTTGCCTTTTACGTCACGTTGGCCTTGCAGAGACACCCGGAATCACTTGCCTCTTCGTCCGTTGCTTGTAAAGAACACGCCCTCCACATTCCTTACAGCGAATGGGATCCGTACGCCGCAGCGTATTCTTGATACCGCAGTCTGCGCAAAGATAGTTCATTTGCGCACCTTCTGTGCTCAGGTCATAGGACTTGGGGCCAGACAAGGCTTGTGCCTGCCCAGTCGCAGTAGGGGGGACGTATTGCTCGCGTGAGGCCATGATGTATGTGAAGATTATCTTGCCGTATTCCAGAATCCTATGTATCTGCTCGAATAACTCGCACGAAAGTCCAGTATGAAAAATAGTTGAATGGACGAAGGTCGTGCCTGAAAACGGAGAATGAGTGGAACTCAAAGAAGGCTTTTATCTGGGGCGAAAATTTAGCGTGTTATGTCACGTGTCGTGCTCATGGCATGAACCAGTGGGCCAACGAATTACTGGTTTTTAGTGTGCCTACGCTACAAAATAGTTATTTTGTCCTGTCTATAGGGAGTTGCATTTTATTACATGGAATGCTGGTCGTTGGTATCATTGTACTGAGGCTTTTGCTTCTACTTACTCGTACGCATAATACAGCATCTCTGCAGTTCTTCCATGTCCCTTTAGATTCATTTATATTAATATTGATAAGTACTTTACAGCAAGTAATCGGGCTACTTATTCGCTCAACTAAGTTCCATTTAGGTGCTTCGCTATTTTTCATACAAAGGGATCCATCGACAACTCCATCCGCCATCTACATGGAGCTTGAACCAGCAACAACCGAAAATGCCCATGGCAATCACATCATAAAACCTGCTACCCGGGGGGGCAATGTAGGCAAATTGTTAACACAGTAGAAAAGTGGCACTCAATTGATCAAAATCTAGCAAGCAAATTACTATTTACAGGCTTTCCGAATAATGAGAAACAAGGGGCAACCTTCTAATAAGGACAAGTACCTAAAAGCCACGGAAGCCTACACCAAAAGCTCGCTAATATCAACCATAGATTCAATATTACAATCGACCTCTACTGTTGCGTGTGAACGCGCCACCGTCAGTGTAAACTGTGCAGTGGCATAGAAAAGCAACGCGTGGGCATAATAGTCATGGAGATCATAAAGGGTCGTAGGTGAATGCGGTCACGCAGTCTTATGCCATTGTATGTGAAGTAAATGTAAGTAATTTTGTACTGTATACTTGAAGCCGATTCGTGCACCGTAGTACAACCAATGTAGAGGGTGCAACCTATATTTAGAAGAAAAAAAACGAACGAAGCTGCTCGCAATTAAAAAATAGCCAAAATCTACGGTCAAGTTGCAGGATAATTGATACTGGGAGCAAAAAGAATAATGGGGCCGGCGCGAATCGAACGCGCGTTATTTCGGCCACAACGAAACGTACTAACCACTATACTACGGCCCCATTAGGTAATTGACAGGGAAACGGCGTCGATATGTAAATGTATGAAGGCTACTCCTGCCCCAAAGCACTCCATCGAAGCTAACAGTCGTCATATCACTTACAGGCGTGTACAAAAACTAGAGTACATGTGCTTAAGCTCTCAGAAAATGCAAGCGTTATAAAAAGTGTGTGGATATAGTCCTAATACACATGATGGCATCTAACAAGATCATATTGTAGTATATAGGCCTTTTCTAAAAAGTAGAAAGCAAGCCTACACATATGGCGAGGCATTCCTAATGACGGGGTAAGCTGGGGTTTATTTCCTCACCTGCAATTTGCTAGGTAACCAGTATCGACACATGCACAAGCTATCCCAACCTTATTCATCGGCACGATTCACTTAGCCTTTGACTATAATAATATTGACACGGGGTACGGGGTGTAATAGACTTTTGTATAAATATATAATTAAACAAGACAATAATGCTGCTAAATCCATTTGTTGATAAAGTTTATGGTTTACTTTAAGTTAGTTAAGTATTATATTGATTATATATTGCGTATGCACAGGGTTGTAAACTTAGTTAGGAATAACTAAACTAGACTAATTAGCAGCACTGGGTATGTATAAAATGAAACTGTGAAAGCTTTAAAAACAATTTGTAAGTGGCCAATTATTATCAGCACATGTATCTTATATGTAAAGTCGTCGAGTAATTAGTTATGTATGACAAAAACATAAGTGAGAAGTAATAGGGTACGTTGTTAGTTGAGACAGCTGTAACGAAAAGGGCTTAGTTCTTATTTATATTTTATTATGCTGGTAATATTAAAGGCTAAACTCTGCATTTGTAATAGACAATTTTGTTTCGATTTCACTTATCATAATACGATTCGGTGATTCATGGTCATTACAATTTGACTAGTCGCTGAAAAAAGTAGTTGTTATTAACTATAATAAAGCTATAAAAAACAAGGTTTGTAATAAATCATTAATTATTGCTAAATTATATATTTTAAAAGCTTATTTTCATAATAATATTTAAATTATTATTAACAGAGTAGCTCTTTCGTTAATATACAGTGGGGTACCAAATGAAACACTAATTATTTATCACGCACCGCGATTTTTCGCGAATTCCATTTTACACTCTTCAAAACAACGGCTATAGCACCACTAAAAAAGGCAAAAAGAATGGCGATACATTCTACTACTCGTAACAGGAATAGGGTATTCGGCCGTTATAAAGCTGGCCAAAAAGCGGCCGAAATCGCGGCCATAAAAGCGATCTCAATCAGCTTAGTGTATATATAGTATTATTAAACGCATCCTTGTTTAAAACGTAGGCGCTACACCAAATCGAGGATCACTGCTAAAAAAGTTGTTTGATGAAGATAAATGTTACACGCTAGATAACGCCGCAGGCCCGCGCCAGACCGTGGCGCAGGCACGAGCCCA